>JAODAL010006690.1:0-131250 GCA_025379985.1 Phyllomedusa bahiana
CAGCCCATTTTTTTTCCCATTTTACGTCATTTTTCCCCACAGCAGCCCCCAACAGATCACAATAGTGAAAGAAAAATAACAACCCTTTTGCCACTCTAATAAATCGCCCCTTAAAACTAACGCAAAGGGGGAATATGTTGCAACAGCCTATCACACTTTTACTACCTAGCAACCCCAACACCAAGGAAATTCTTGAATAAAACTACTGACATCGGAAGTAGGAAGTGGTCATAATAAGTGGTCCTGCTGGATCCATCTCTGACTTTGCCCAAAATAACATAATAAAAGCTGCAGGGGTTTTCAAGCCTAAAAGGAATGTTTAAAATGTTTCTCTTTTTGGTTTGAAAAGAAAAAAATCATTAAAACATATTTTTAATTTTAACAGAAAACTTCCCTTAAGATCCTGAAGGAAACGCATGTCCTCACAAATTTTAAAAAGTAGAAAATATCACGCACACTCTTCGGGAGAAAACCACACTACCAAATGTACATCCGGGATGCCACATACAGACCTTTCGAATCCCCCCCCCCAATCATGGGGGACCTTCTCGGCCCCCACCACGATGGTTACCAAAGTACAAGACAAAAAGGGGGGTAGTGTAGTCAAAAATTTTATGACTATTGACCAAATGATAAGATTATATTCCTGTATTTTATATCAAATGTATACCTGTTTTTTAAATTAAAATGTCTGCTAAAGACTGTCATTGTTTGCTCGTCTCCTTAGTCTAAAGCTATTTTACACACATAATCTGATTTGTGTCTTTTCTATTGTAGTATTATGTAGTATTTTGATAAATACCAAAAAGATTTCTTTTATTGTTTTAGTTCAGGTTTTTGTTTCTTTGATTATCTCTTGTGAAGTGGTGTCTTTTTTCAATTTAACTTCAACAATTGGGCAACTGGGCACTCCATTGTATAGGGCAAAGGGAACAAACAACACCTTTTTATACTCTTGTGGGTGTTCCCCATTTTTTAGAAGTGACATATAAAATCCCTTACATCACCAGTATAAAAAAACCGTTTTTTCCTGTCATTGGGGACGTCCATATACAGTGAAGCTTGCCCCTGAGAGATTCTCAAATCCTATGCCATTCTTTTAAAAGGTTTTCATGGCGGAAATAAATTTGATGAAGCAAACTCTACAGGTGAATCTATAAGCGCATAACCCTTTGTAAATACTTATATTTCCTCTTAAAACTGTAAATACATCTCTTTATTTTCTGGAATTATTTTTTGTTATCATGTTATCATACTTGATTGATTATTAAACTATTGTAACAATAAAGCTGTGTTATTTCTCATTATTGATTGGCCTTCTATAAAGCTTTATTGAATCTGTATAGGTAAAACTTGGCAAAACAAGGGGAAAAGGTTTCCATGTGGTCAATGTGGTAAACTGTTTACAAAATGCCCAAGCTTTGTTTCTCAGAGAAAAATTCACACAGGAGAGAAGCCTTATTTATGTTTAGAATGTGGAAAATGTTTCACCCATAAGTTAGGTCATGATAAACATGAGAAAAATCACACAGGGGAGAAGCCTTTTTCATGTTCAGAATGTGGGAAATCTTTTACATTAAAATCACATTTTGTAAGACATGAGAGAATTCACACAGGAGAGAAGCCTTTTTCATGTTCTGATTGTGGGAAACGGTTTACAGATCAATCAAATCTCATTGCCCACAAGAGAATTCACACAGGAGAGAAGCCTTTTTCATGTTCAGAATGTGGGAAATCTTTTACAGCGAAAGCAAAACTTGTTACACATGAGAGAATTCACACAGGGGAGAAGCCTTTTTCATGCTCTGAATGTGGGAACTCTTTAACAGACGAATCAACTCTTGATAGACACGAGAGAATTCACACAGGGGAGAAGACTTTTTCATGTTCAGAATGTGGGAAATCTTTTACAAAGAAATCAAATCTAATTGCACACCAGAGAATTCACACTGGAGAAAAGCCTTTTTCATGTTCAGAATGTGGGAAATCTTTTACAGGTAAAGCATATCTAGAGAGACACAAGAGAATTCACACAGGGGAGAAAGTATAATGTTCCCTAAGCCACCGACATAGACGTATGAGGGCTTTTATTTTGCGAGACAAGATGTACTTTCTATTGGTGTTATTCATCGTATCATAGAAAAAATTCTAAGTGGTACAGAATGTGAAAACAATGTAGCTGTGCTATGTTTGCGGGAGTTTTGTTTTTATGGTGTAAAAAGTACGGTACGGTAAGAAAATGTACCGTTTCTGTTATGTTTGGTACCATAAAAAAAAACTTTTTTGTATTAACACCTATGGACTTAAGTGTTGCTGCATTTTTGTACTTTTTTTTCCAACATATTTTTATTGAAAAGTTTTATATATAAAACATTTAGTAAAAAGAGAAAACGAGGAAAGGGTGGACCAGTTCTTCCTTGCGTATATAATACAAATTACAATCTGAGCAGTCTAGGAACATTGAGGTAAAGATCATTCTGCTTTGTTAGAAATATATCTAAATCAAAGGTACTATAATAATAATCTTTATATAGCGCCAACATATTCCGCAGCACTTTACAATTTGGAGGGTGTAGGTACAGACAAAAAGACATACATTGCACAATGAAAAACGACTTACAGATGAGACACAAGGAGTGACGACCCTGCTCGCAAGAGCTTACAATCTATTAGGGTGTACAGGTGAGACGAAGGGTAAGAAGTGCTAGATTTACAATGGTCCAGCCATGTGACATAAATATGGGATTGTTTTATGCAGAATTTGGATGAACCTGCCACACAGGCAGTACATCTATATACAGAAAAGTGCTGAATTGAAGGGAGTGACAGAAATGTGTGCGCTCGAGCGTGGGGGGCGATTATCCATATGGGATCTTGGTAGGCCAGACTGAGAAGATGTGTTCTGAGTGCCCTCTTAAAACTATGAGGGTTCTGAGCGTGCCTGATCTCCCGCGGCAGCATGTTCCAGAGAACTGGCGCTGCACGTGAGAAGTCTTGGAGACGGGCATGGGAGGGTCGGATGACTGATGCATGTAGTCTAATATCAGCAGCAGAGCGGAAGGTGGTAGACAGAGATGAGGGAGGAGATATAGGGGGTGCAGTGCTGCGGAGAGACTGGGAAGGGTGGCAGACAGAGATGAGGGAGGATATGTAGGGGGGTGCAGCGCTGTGAAGAGCTTTATGGGTGAGAATGAGGAGTTTATATTGTATCCTGTACTGGATGGGTAACCCGTGCAGTGACTGATACAGGGTAGAGGCATCAGTATAGCAGCTGGAAAGAAAGATGGGTGTGCCTGGGTTAGGAGAGATGTCCCCTGCAGTGAGAAGCAGGAGAATGAAGAGTGACAGCAGATGGTTCAGTGATGCATATGAGCGGCATTTGTGCAGCACTATGTAAGCAGGTGGTTTTTGGTAGTTGAAAAGAAAAAATAGTGCGTAGGATGTATACATGGGTGAGGGAAGGAGAGAGGCGCTGATGGGAATAACATTCTCAGGGGGCAAGACTGAGTGGTAAGCGAGGAGGCAGGTGGCTGCAAAGTAGACAGCAATAGTGAGCATGGTGAATAAGGTGTATTTAAAAGACTAGGGGCGACATGTATGAAGGGGCTTTACGCCAGTTTTCTGGCGTACACTGCGCCTCCCAGCCCGAATCCCGCTGTCGGATGCAGTGTTCGCCACTTTCGGCTACGGTCCGCATGAAGGGGCGGGCAGTGGGCGCGGTGGGGCGCGGTGTAGGCGTTCCGGGGTGGGACACGGCACGCTCGTATAGTCCGAGGCATGTACCATCGCGGCTCGCCAAATCGCGCCGCTCGGCAGCTCCGACAAGCAGACCAGCTTTTTTTTGGTCTAAATCCTCCGGCCGAGGCGAAGTGAAGCAGGATCGGAACATGCGAGGAAGCGGATCGAAGATCGCGACAGAAGTCTTGGCGCTCCGCTCCGTGCAGCAGGAGTGTGATTCCCGAAAAAATCGCCTTTATAAAGGCGGAAAACAGTGTCAGAAAAGAGCTGAATGTACAAAATACACATAATAAAAAAAAAAAACATTTTCCCAAACTCTAGAACGGCACAATATCAAGAAATATGATATTGGAAATTGCCGGGAAATACAGTAATTCAAATCCTGAAACCTATTCTCATTGGTCGTCAGAAACCGGCCAATCAGAATAGGAGCGACAGTGAACCATTAAAACCTATGGGAAAGAATTGACCAATCAAAATCCATGGCGGGACAGTTCAAAATCCAGTAACAGTGCTGAACGGAGCTGATTGGCTGAGCTAGCGGCGGCTCGGCTAGCTCAGCCAATCAGAATAGGAGCGACAAAGTCCCATTCTATCCTATGGAGGAGTTTGGACCAATCAGAATCCACGGCGGGATAATTCAAAATACAGTAAAAAGACAGAAAAGAGCTGATTGGCTGAGCTAGCGGGAGCTTGGCTATCCCAGCCAATCAGAGCGCGAGCTACTTCTCCCATTATAGTCTATGGAGAGATGGGCGCACTGAAATCTCGGCGCTCAGCGCCGTGCGGCATGAAGTATTAATAAAAAAATTATTTTTATTAAGTGTAATACATGATCAGATAAAGAGCAGAACAATTGTATAAAAATAAAGCAGTTAAAAACCCGAACAACGCGTTTGTCGCCGAGACCGGCGCTACATAGGGAATTGCCATAGAGAGAATTGCCGGGAAATACAGTAATTCAAATTGTTTAAGCTATTCTCATTGTTCGGCATAAACCAGCCAATCAGAATAGGAGCGACAATGTCCCATTCTATCCTATGGAGGAGAATTGACCAATCAGAATAGGAGCGACAAAGCCCCATTCTAGCCTATGGAGAAAAATGGACCAATCATATTCAAAGGTGGGACAGTTCAAAATACAGTAAAAAGGCAGAAACGAGCTGATTGGTTGAAGCAGCGGGGGCTCGTCAAGCTTAGCCAATCAGAGCGCGAGCTACTTTCTCATAGAGTTCTATGGGGAGAAGAAATTCTGAGCACGCTCTGTGATTGGCTAATTTCAAAGAGCCGCCGTAATTTGGACCAATGGGAGAGCGAGCGACGCTCCTATGGGTTTTCTAATGCAATCTGAAATCAAACTGTATATGGCCGAAATCACATTATAACACTACACAAGTTGTCACGATGTGTATATAAAAGGAATACTAATTATGTGGTTCTAACGAAAAAAAAATATTAATTCCATAAAATCATGTTTATTTCTTTATTTTCGATGCACCCATACTATTGATCCTTGGCTAACGAAAAGAGCGGAGAGAGCGGGTAGGATGGTAGACAGAGATGAGGGAGGAGACGTAGGGGGGTGCAGCGCTGTGGAGAGCCTTATGGGTGTAGTATGATTTATGTTGTATTCTGTACTGAATAGGCTGCCATGCAGAGACTGACACCAGGGGTAGAGGCATCAGTATAGCGGCTGTAAAGAAAGACAAGCCTGGGCTTCTGCATTCAGGACAGATGGGAAGAGGTGAGAGTTTACAGAGAGGCAGACCAACACGTAGGGAGTTACAGTAGTCAAGACAAGAAAGAAAAGAGCAACAATGAGAGTTTGAGTGTTTTCCACAGTGGAGTAAACGGACGAATTCTGGAGAATTTCGTTAGAGGTGTAAGTGACAGGAGCGGGCAAGGATTGATAATAGGGGTGAAGGAAGATCAAATGGGTAAGCAAGGTGACCTAAGCTGTAGGGTTAGAAAGCCCAGTTACTTAAAAAAGATATGTTTTCTGCCCCTTCTGCAGATTCGCCATAATTACGTTCAAAATTCGATCAATATCACTTCAAAAGCTGTCACTAAAAAAATGCTGGAAATTAAAAACTGCTGCAGACCAGTATGTAAGAGGGCGGGTGCCACGGGGAGGATTTCCCGGCACACCCATGAGGGAAAGAGAGATCCACATCTACCATGATAGATGACAACACCACATAAGATGAGGCTTCACCATTGGTGTCATTCACCTGCAAGTCTGATATTCCAAGTACCAAGTGGTGAAGCTAAAGCAATGTTTAAAAGTTTCCGATTTAATAAAATGTAATAAAGCTTTACACAATTGAAAATTTTTTTTGCTTTGTTGTTCTTTATAGAGAGATGTTTCTACCCAATTCATCCGAGATAGATGAGACAACTTTTCTAGGAATAAAGTATGATTCTCGGAAGGGGAGGGATGGGATCCGATTGTAGTAATGGATTTCTTGCTGCTGTTGTGATGTAGTAGAGTAAGTTTCCTTGATGCCTGGAGGAGGCTGGCTGACCCAGTGGGGAGGAGGCCAAAGATAACCATTCATGAGAGTCAGGACAAAAGTGGAGCAGATGAGGAAATGAAGAATTGTACTCGATCCAAAATGATTGATGTAAGTATACAGTCCAGAGACAATGTAGGGAGATGCATGAGGAAAGAAGCATTTGGGACAAGTGTGGGAGTAGGGAGGTACCCTTTAGGTAAGCCCCATGGTGGGGAGACATCATGCCCTGTGTGCGATACAGAATGCCCTTTCCAATGAGACATTGAAGGAATGAATTTCGCTGCACGAGTTAAAGAAGATGTCCTCTGGCAAAATGGAGGTAATGGAATCTTTCCAGAAGGCTAGGCGCTGAGTTGTGTTTGGTGTAGAGTCTATTGGGGCATGGAGGAGATTGTAGTACTGTGTCAATCTGGCAATGGAATTGTGGGTGGGTGGTGTCAGCAATATGAATGGGTCGTCCCAGTCAGTGAACTGTTTGATGACTAACTTGCATGCCTGAGTAATAAAAAGGGTGGTGGCCAATGAAGGAATTTAGTTTAGCTTCATTAAAAACGGGATGTCCTTCTTCATTGGCTTGGTCTATCATATCATTATTCTCTCGACTACCGTATCCCCCCCCCCCGCCCATCAACAAAGGGAGAATCTGCCATGTGCTCACCCACCCTGAAATGAGTTGTCTCTGCCAAGGAAGTAAGAGGGATTATTTTGGTTAAGTCCTTTGAGGCTGCATCGCTTTAGTCCCAAACGCCTCCAGCTGGTATTATAAGAGGGTTGGTTTTTGAGATATGTTGGAAATGTCCCGAATAAGGCAAAAGTAAGAGACTAACCAGTAGAGATAATCTCCCAGGCCCCCCCGGCCCTAAAAATTGTTTATCTATTTTATGATAGTGTATAGTGAGGTGTTTGAGTAACCAGTCTCCAACTATCCTGAGTCAAGTTGCTAGTTACAATGATGTGGAGTTGCAGAAAGTTAATGCCCCCCTTCAAATTCGAACATTGACAATAAACTCTTCATGGCAATTCGAGTCTGAGATTATCCATATAAATCTGTGGAAGGCGAGCATTAATCCACTGCAAGTCCCGGGTTAAGATAATTGGAAGTGATTTGACAATGTAAAAGAGTTTTGGGATAATGATTAGTTTAATGATGTTAGGACCCTTCCCATGGGGAGAGTGTGAGATTGCTCCAGGTGTGAAATGTGAATCAAGGGAACGAATGAATGGTCTTATATTTTCAGAATATATGAGGTTGCTTTTTTTTGGTAATGTGGACCCCTAAATAAGTGAGGGAATCCATTTGCCATTGAATAGGGATAGAGTGCTGACCAAGGTGTTGTGGTCTTGCCTTCATAGAAAGCCTCTGACTTATGTGCCTGAGGGCCCATCCTACCATTGTCTGGAATTAATCCCCTTTCCACATATTGGGTTAGAAATATAAAATCCATTGTCCGAATACTTTAGATTTTCCACGTAACTCATATTCTGAAGGAGAATCTTGAAAGGAATTTGGGAGGTTTTGACTCCTTTTTAATATCTGCCAAGACTCCCCCATGAGATATCATAAAGGAACAAGAATGTTTACCTGAGCTTCTCTTCTCACCAAGAATCTCCAATATTAACCAAATATTTAAGCAAACAAAAATGGTGAACCAAACTTCAGTTTATATGGAAATTTACCCCGATACTCTCCCTATCTTTCTGAAATACGTGTGGTTAATCATGATTCTATTCCCATGAATTTCTGGTCTTGCCCATTACTATGAGCCTTCTGGTCTAATGTCCCTGCTGTAGCCTCAGCTCTAGCCAAAGTCCTATGTCCAGTAGGTCAAGAATTAGCGTGCTAGCATACAAAGGGGTGAATGTAGCCTGCTGGTTCTGGACACTCCGACACTTCTGGACACTTGGCACAATCAGGTTTTGACTTAAAACCCTCTCATGCTCCTGGGACGGTCCCTCTCAGGCCATGCTATTTTTGATTTTGGACACAAAATGAATCAGATCTCGGCAGGGCATGGCCGCATCTTCGTGCTCCTGGCACTATCAGAACCGAGTGGGTCCAAGCTACAACTCTGTATTACACACAGGGCTACTACTCAGTTCCTTTTTCCTTTCTTCGGTTTTCCCTGCCCGGGTGCCCAACAAACTCAGGAGTGACAGCTATGCGTGTGGGACGCTTCTGATTTGAAAAAGTGAAACTGGGGTGTGCCTGGGATGCACGGTTATTTCATAAATCATTATGAAATATCGGCACCTGGCTATCTGCTGTGTTTCTTTGATGCTTGATTTCTGGGAGCATGAGCCTGTCCAGGTGCTAACGAAATTAGTTGACAATCTTTTGATGCTTCAACTCCCTGCTGGGCTTGTGTCCATGTGTATGATTGGGAGCATTCCAGAGCCTTGCATCTAAATTGAGACATCCTTTTTGCCTAACTGGCATTCGTAGTAACATGTGTGGAAGTTGGGGGTACAATTTTCCCTCACACTCACTAAATAAAAACTTCTGAATTTAAGACAGCATTGGCAATCCCAAACACTTCAAACTGCTCCACAAAATCCTGAAAAGTAAGAGGATAGACAAAATATCAAAAGTACGAGGGAAGGGTTGATTTTGGAAAAAATGATAACACAACTTGAAGTAAAATGGGTGATGCAATCCATCCGTAAAGCCAAGGACTTGCCTGAGGTCTGAGCTTTGGCCCATTTCCTTACTGAAGACTCAGTCTATCTTTCTCTTGACTAGCCTCTTTATCTTCATTTTTAACATGTTTTTTAGACTCATCTAATTCATTTAGTCTGTACATTCACTTTACCGATATTCTCCTAGTTGATGGCTCATTTTCGATTTTTTTCAGTTTTCTGTGGTTCGTGTTTCTCACTCCCACAGAAGATTCGTGTGTACTTATCATTAAAAGGAAAAAAGGAAAAGAACAAAGAGTTAGGGAGGAGAGGAAAAAAAAGGTAAAGGGAAAAGCATTGACAGCGTTTTTATTTTCCCCTTGAATACTTTACGGACCTAATTTACCTGTTCTTTACATGACTATTGAGATCAAAACACGATCACCCTAACTCGTCTTCCGTACTTGTTTTCCTCCTCACAAGACTCGGTTTCCTCCTCAATCGTCTTGCTTCACTTGTTTCCCACTCACCTTCGTCCTTGCTCACGTTGGTTTCCTCCTCTTTCACTCTCGTCTTCCTCAAAGGGTTTCCTCCTCACTACGACTTCCTCAAAGGTTTCCTCCTCACCTCTCTTCCTCACAGGGTTTCCTCTCACCTCGTCATCCTCACAAAAGGGTTTTTTCCTCCTCACACATCTTCCTCACCTGTTTCCTCCCTCACTACTCTTCCTCACCCTGGTTTCCTCCTCACTCGTCATCCTCACCACGGTGTACTTCCTCACTCGTCTTCCGCACCTAGCTGTCCTCCTCACTCGTCTTCTCACCTGTTTTTCCCCTCCTCACCTTCGTCTTCCTTACCTGTTTCCCCTCCTCACTCGTCCCTTCCTCACCTGGTTCCTTCTTACCTCGTCTCCTCACCTGGTTCTCCCCTCCTCACTCGTCTTCCTCACCTGGTTTCCTCCTCATCGTCTTCCCACTGGTTCCCCACCTCACTGCATCGTTCCTCACTTGGTTTCATCCTCCTCTCGTCGTCTTTGCTCACTTGGTTTTCCTCCTCACTCGTCTTGCTCACCTTGGTTTCCTCCTCACTCGTCCTTGCTCACTTGGTTTTCAACTCCCCTCACATGTCCTGCTCACTTGGTTTCCTCCTCACTCGTCTTGTATCACTTGGATTTTCTCCTCACTCGCTTCCTCCCACCTGTTTCTTCCTCTCCTGGTTTCTTCCTCACTCGTCTTCCTCACCTGGTTCCTCCTCACTCGTCTTCGCTCGCTTGTGTTTCCGTCCTCATCCGTCTTCCTCACTTGTTTCATCCTCACTCCTTCCTCGCTTGGTTTCCTCCCTCCTCACTTGTCTACCTCACTTGGTTTTCCTTCTCACTTGTCTTCCTCGCTTGGTTTCCTCCTCACTCGTCTTCCTCGCTTGGTTTCCTCCTCACTTCCTTCCCAGCTCATCTTCCTCGCTTGGTTTCCTCCAGCACTCTCTTCTCCGCCTGGTTTTCCTTCTCACCTTCTTCCTCGACTGGTTTTCTTCCCTCACTCGTCTTTCGCTCACCATTTTCCTCCTCACTTGTCTACCTCACTTGGTTTCCTCCTCACTTGTCTTGCTCACTTGGTTTCCTCCTCACTCGTCTACCTCACTTGGTTTTCTCCTCACTCGTCTTCCTCACCTGGTTTCTTCCTCACCTGGTTTCTTCCTCACTCGTCTTCCTCACCTGGTTTCCTCCTCACTCGTCTTCCTCGCTTGGTTTCCTCCTCACTCGTCTTCCTCGCTTGGTTTCCTCCTCACTCGTTTTCTCCGCTGGTTTCCTCCTCACACGTCATCCCGCTTGGTTTCCCCTCCTCACCTCGTCTTTCCTCGCTTGGTTTCCTCCCTCCTCACTATCGTCTTTCCTCGCTTGGTTTCCTCCCTCACTCATCTTCCTCGCTTGGTTTCCCCTCACTCGTCCTTCCTCACCTGGTACCTTTCTCACGTCGCTCCCTCGCCTGTTTCCTTCCTCCACTCGTCTTCCTCACCTAGTTTCCTTCTAACTTGTCTACCTCACTTGGTTTCCTCCTCACTAGTATTGCTAACTTGGGTCCTCCTCACTCGTCTTCCTCGCTGTTTCCTCTCTCTCACTCGTGCCTTCCTCGCTTGGTTTCCATTCCTCCTCAATCATCTTCTCGCTTGGTTCCTCCTCAAATCGTCTTCCTCGCCGTGGTTTCCTTCTCACTCGTATCCGTCGCCCTGGGTTTTCTTCCTCACTCCGGTCATCCTCACCTAGTTTCCTTTCTCCACTTGTCCGTAACCTACTTGGTTTCCTCCTCACTTGTCCTTGCTCCGTGGTTTCCTCCTCACCGTCGACCTCACTTGGTTTTCCTCCTCACGTCGTCTTCCTCGCTTGGTTTCCTCCTCACTCGTTCCTTCCTCGCTTGTTTCCTCCTCACTGACGAGCAACTCGTCTTCCTCGCTTGGTTTCCTCCTCACAATCATCGCACCACGTCTTCCTCACTTGGTTTCCTCCTCACTCATCTTCCTCGCTTGGTTTCCTCCTCATTCATCTTCCTCGCTTGGTTTCCTCCTCACTTCGTCTCCTCGCCTTGTTCCTTCTCAACAATCATCTTCCTCGACCTGGTTTTCTTCTCACTCGTCCTTCCTCACCTAGTTTCCTTCTCACTTGTCTTACCTCAACTTGTTTCCTCCTCATCATTGTCTTGCTCACATTGGTTTCCTACCTCACTTCGTCTACCTCACTTGGTTTCCCCTCATCTCTTCCCCACTTGGTTCCTCCTCACTCGTCATCCTCACTTGGTTCCTCCGCACACGTCCTCCTCACCTTGTTTCTTCCTCACTTGGTTTCCATCCTCACTCGACAACCTCACCTGTTTTCCCTTGCTCAATCGCCTTCCTCGCCTTTTTCCATTCTCATCTCGTCTACCTCACTAGTTTCCTCCTTTACTCGATCTTGCTACACTTGGTTTCCTCCTCTCATTGTCTACCTCACTTGTTTCCTCCTCACCTTGGCTTGTCTTCTTCACTTTTGTTTCCCTACGCACTGTCGTTCCTCACCTTGGTTTCCTCCTCCTCACTTCGCTTCTCATCTGGTTTCTATCCTCACTCTCCTTCTCATCTGGTTTCTTCTCACTCGTTCTTCCTCACCTGGTTTCCTTCTCACTCGCTTCCTCATCTGGTTTCCTCTTCACTCGTCTTCCCTCACCTTGTTTCCTCCTCACCTCGTCTTCCTCGCTTGTTTCCCTCCTCACCTCTCTTCCTCACTTGTTTCCTCCGCACTCAGCTCCTCGCTTGGTCCTCCTCACTCGTCCTTCCTCCGTGTGGTTTCCTTCTCACTCGTCCTCCCCCTGGTTTCCTTCCTCACCGTCCTTCCTCACCTGTTACCTCCTCACTCGTCTTCCTCACCTTGATTCCTTCTTACTACGTCTTCTCACCTGGTTTCCTTCCTCACTCGTCTCCTCACCTGGTTTCCTCCATCACTCGTCTTCCATCACATTGGTTTCCTCCTCACTCATCTTCCTCACTTTGTTTCCTCCTCACTCGTCTTGCTCACTTTGTTTCCTCTCACTCGTCATTGTCTCACTTGTGTCCTCCTCACTTCTACTTGCTCACTTTGGTTTCCCTCCTCACATTGTCTACCTTCACTTGGTATCCCTTCCTCCTCACCGTCTTGCTCACTTGGGTTTTCCCCGTCACATATCTCTTCCTCACCTGGTTTCTCTCACCTGTTTTCCTCCACACTCTTTCTTCCTCGCTTGGTTTCCTCCTCACTCTTAGTGCCTTCCTCCGCTTGAGGTTTCACCTCCTCACTCTCTTCCTCGCTTGTTTCCTCCTCACACTCGTCTTCCACGCTTGGTTTCCTCCTCACTTCTCGTCTTCCTCAACTTGGTTTCCCCTCCTCACTCATCTTCCTCACCTTGTTTCCTCCACCTCACCGTCGTGCTCACTTTGTTTCCTCCTCACTCGTCTTGCTCACTTTGTTTCCTCCTCCTCCAACTCGTCTTGCTCACTTTTGTTTCCCTCCCACTTGTCTACCTCACTTGGTTTCCTCCGTCACTCGTCTTGCTCACTTGGTTTTTCTCCTCACTCGTTCTTCCTCGTACCTTGTTTTCTCCTCACCTGTTTTTCGCCACACCGTCTTCCTCGCTTGTTTTCCTCCTCAACTTTCTTCCTCCTTGTTTCCTTCTCACCGTCTTCCTCGCTTGGTTCCTCCTCACTCGTCTTCCTCGCTCTGGTTTCCCTCCTCACAACGTCCTTCCTCGCTTGTTTCCCTCCTCACGCATCTTTCCTCGCTTGTTTCCTCCTCTACTCGTCTTCCTCCCGTTTCCCCTCCTCACTCTCTTTCCACGCCTGGTTTCCCTTCTCACCCTCGTCTTCCCTCGACTATGGTTCTTCCTCACTCGTCTTCCTCACCTAGTTTCCTTCTCACTTGTCTACCTCACTTGGTTTCCTCCTCACTTGTCTTGCTCACTTGGTTTCCTCCTCACTCGTCTACCTCACTTGGTTTCCTCCTCCACGTCGTCTTCCACGCTTGGTGTTTCCTCCTCACGTTTTCGTCTTCCTCGCTTGTTTCCCTCCTCAATCGTCTTCCTCGCTTGGTTTCCCTTCCTAACTATTGCACACTCGTCTTCCTCGCTTGGTTTCCACCTCACATACGTCATCCCGCTTTGGTTTCTCCTCACCATCTTCTACGTCTTGGTTTCCTCCTCACCTCGTCATCCTCGCCTGGTTTCTTTCTCAATCGTTTCCTCGCCGTTTCTTCCTCACCTCGTCTCTCACCTAGTTTCCTTCTCACTTGTCTACCTTCACTTGTTTCACCCGTCACGTTGTCTTGCTCACTTGGTTCCTCTCACCTTCTCTACCTCACTTGTTTCCTCCTCACTCGTCTTCCTCACATGGTTTATCCTCCGTCACTCTTCTCCCTCACTTGGTTTTCCTCCTCACTCGTCTTCCTCACCTTGTTTCTTCCTCACTTTGTTTCCTTCTCACTCGTCTACCTCACCGTGTTTTCCTTCTCAACGTCCCTTCCCTCGCCCTGTTTCATTCTCACTATCGTCTACCTCACTTAGTTTCCTCCTTACTCATCTTGCTCACTGGTTTTCGTCTCACTTTGTACTACCTCACTTGGTTTCACCTCCTCACTTGTCTTCTTCACTTTTGTTCCCTACCACATTCTTCCTACTTTGGTTTCCTCCACACTCGTCTTCCTCATCTGGTTTCTTCCACACTTGTCTTCCGACATCTGGTTTCTTCCTCACCCATCGTCTCACCCCCCTCACCTGGTTCCTTCTCACTCGTCTTCTCAATCTGGTTTCCTCTTCACTCGTCTTCCTCCACCTGGTTTCCTCCTCACTCGGTCCTTCCTCGCTTGTTTTCCTCCTCACTCGTCTTCCTCACTTGGTTTTCCTCCTCCGCACTTCTCTCATCTGTCCTCGCTTGGTTTCCTCCCTTCACTCGTCTCCTCGCTTGGGTTTCCTTCTCACTGCAGTCCGTCTTCCTCCCTGGGTTTCTTCCTCACTCGTCTTTCCTCACCAGTTTCCTCCTCACCGCTCTCTTCCTCACCTGGATTCCTTCTTACTCGTCTGCCTATCACCTGGTTTTTCCTCCTCACTCGTCTTCCTTCACCCTGGTTTCCTCCTCACCTCG
Organism: Phyllomedusa bahiana; assembly: GCA_025379985.1. Taxonomy (NCBI): domain Eukaryota; kingdom Metazoa; phylum Chordata; class Amphibia; order Anura; family Hylidae; genus Phyllomedusa; species Phyllomedusa bahiana. Next base: position 14,505 of record JAODAL010006690.1, read on the forward strand.
TCTTCCTCACCTGGTTTCCTCCTCACTCATCTCCACACTGTTTCCCTCCTCATCGTCTTGCACACTCTTGTTTCCCTCCTCACGGTCGCATGCTCACTTGGTTCCACCTCACTCGTGTCGTCTTTGCTCACTTGGTTTCCTCCTCACTTGTCTACCTCACTTGGTTTCCTCCTCACTCGTCTTGCTCACTTGGTTTTCTCCTCACTCGTCTTCCTCACCTGGTTTCTTCCTCACCTGTTTCTTCCCTACTCGACGTTCCTCACCTGTTTTCCTCCTCACTCGTCCTTCCTCGCTTGGTTTCCTCCTCACTCTCTCCTCGCTTGGTTTCCACCTCACTCGTCTCCTCGCTTGGTTTTCCCTCCTCACTCGTCCTTCCTCGCTTGGTTTCCACCTCACTCATCGTCTTCCTCGCTTTGGTTTCCTCCTCACTCATCGTTCCTCGCTTGGTTTCCCTCCTCCTCACTCTCTTCTCGCGCTGGATTTTCCCTTCTCAACCTTCGTCTTCCCGCCTGGTTTCATCTCACTCTCTTCCTCACCTAGATTTCCTCTCACTTGTCTACCTCACTTGGTTTCCTCCTCACTTGTCCTTGCTCACTTGGGTTTTTCCTCCACACACGCGACCGTCACTTGGTTTCCTCCTCACTCGTCTTCCTCGCTTGGTTTCCTCCTCACTCGTCTTCCTCGCTTGGTTTCCTCCTCACTCGTCTTCCTCGCTTGGTTTCCTCCTCACTCGTCTTCCTCGCTTGGTTTCCTCCTCACTCGTCTTCCTCGCTTGGTTTCCTCCTCAACTCATCTTCCTACGCTTGGTTTCCTCCTCACTGTCGTCTTCCCTCCCTGGTTTCCTTCTCACTCGTCCTTCCTCGCCTGGTGTTTCTTCCTCACCGTCTTCCTCCACCTGGTTGTCCTTCTCACTGATCTACCTCACTTGGTTCCTCCTCACTTGTCTTGCTCACTGGTTTCCTCCCTCACTCGTCTAACCTCACTTGGTTTCCTCCTCACCTCGTCTCCTCACTTGGTTTCCCCTCCTCACTCGTCTTCCTCACTTGGTTTTCACTTCCTCACAGCTCTTCCTCACTGTTTTCTTCCTCACTTGGTTTCCTCCTCACTCGTCTACCTCACCTTGTTTCCTACTCACTCGACTTCCTCGCCTGTTTTCATTCTCACTCGTCTACCTCACTTAGTTTCCTCCTTACTCATCTTGCTCACTTGGTTTCCTCCTCACTTGTCTTGCTCACTTGGTTTCCTCCTCACTCGTCTTCCTCGCTTGGTTTCCTCCTCACTCGTCTTCCTCGCTTGGTTTTCCTCCTCAACCATCGACTTCCTCGCTTTGTCCCTCCTCACCTCGTCTTTCCCTCGCTGGGTTTCCTACTCACTCTTCTTCCTCGCTTGGTTTCCTCCTCACTCATCTTCCCGCTTGTTTCCTCCTCACTTTCGTCTTCATCGCCGGTTGTTTTCCCCTCACCTCGTCTTCTCAGCCTGGTTTCCTTCTCACATCTTGCATCCTCGCCTGGTTTCTTCCTCACATACGTCTACCTCACACCTAGTTTCCTTCTCACTGTCTACCTCACATGGTTTTCCTCCTCACTTGTCTTTGCTCACTTGTTTCCCCTCTTCCTCACTCTTCTACCCACTTTGTTACCTCCTTCTCACTCGTCTTCCTCGCTTGGTTTCCTCCTCACTCATCTTCCTCGCTTGGTTTCCTCCTCACTCGTCTTCCTCGCTTGGTTTCCTCCTCACTCGTCTTCCTCGCTTGGTTTCCTCCTCACTCGTCTTCCTCGCTTGTTCCTTCCTACAACTCATCTTCCTCCTGGTTTCACATCCTCAAATCGTCTTCTCGCCTGGTTTTCTTTCTCACCTCGTCTTCCTCGCGCTGGTTCTTCCCTCACTCGTCCTTCCGCACCTATTTCCTTCTCACTTGTCTACCTCACTGACCCAGTTTTTGTTCCTTCCTCACTTGTCCTGCTCACATTGGTTTCCTCCTCAACTGCGTTCTACCTCACTTGGTTTCCTCCTCACTCGTCTTCCTCACTTGGTTTCCTCCTCACTCGTCTTCCTCACTTGGTTTCCTCCTCACTCGTCTTCCTCACCTTGTTTCTTCCTCACTTGGTTTCCTTCTCACTCGTCTACCTCACCTGGTTTCCTTCTCACTCGCCTTCCTCGCCTGTTTTCATTCTCACTCGTCTACCTCACTTAGTTTCCTCCTTACTCATCTTGCTCACTTGGTTTCCTCCTCACTTGTCTACCTCACTTGGTTTCCTCCTCACTTGTCTTCTTCACTTTTGTTTCCTACTCACTTGTCTTCCTCACTTGGTTTCCTCCTCACTCGTCTTCCTCAACTGGTTTCTTCCTCACTCGTCTTCCTCATCTGGTTTCTTCCTCACTCGTCTTCCTCACCTGGTTTCCTTCTCACTCGTCTTCGCTCACTGGTTTTCCTCTCACTCGTCTTCCTCACCTGTTTCCTCCTCACTCGGTCTTCCTCGCTTGGTTTTCCCCTCCTCACTTCCCTCGTTTCCTCACTTGGTTTCCTCCGCACTCATCTTCCTCGCTTGGTTTCCTCCTCACTCGTCTTCCTCGCTTGGTTTCCTTCTCACTCGTCTTCCTCGCCTGGTTTCTTCCTCACTCGTCTTCCTCACCTGTTTCCTCCTCACTCGTCTTCCTCACCTGGATTCCTTCTTACTCGTCTTCCTCACCTGGTTTCCTCCTCACTCGTCTTCCTCACCTGGTTTCCTCCTCCTCACTCGTCTTCCTCTCTTGGTTTCCTCCTCACTCGTCCTTGCTCACTTGGTTTCCTCCTCACATCGTCTGCTCACTTGGTTCCTCTCACTCGTCTTGCTCACTTTGTTTACCTCCTCACTTGTCCTAACCTCACTTGGTTTCTTCCTCACGCTCGTCTTGCTCACATTGGTATTTCCTCCCTCAACTCGTCTTCCTCACTTGGTTTCTTCCTCACCTGGTTTCTTCCTCCCACGTCTTCCTCACCTGGTTTCCTCCTCACTCGTCTTCCTCGCTCGCATTGGTCTCCTCCTCACTCGTCTTCTCGCTTGGTTTCCTCCCATCACAATCGTCTTTCTTCGCTTGGTTTCCTCCTCACCTCGTCTTCCTCCGCTTGGTTCCTCCTCACTCGGCTTCCTCGCTTAGTTTCCCTCCTCACATATCGTTTCCTCGCCATGGTTTCCTCCTCACTCAACTTTCCTCGCTTTGGTTTCCTCCCACTCGTCTTCCTCGCCTGGTTTCCTTCTCACTCGTCTTCCTCCCCGGTTTCTTCCTCACTCGTCCTTCCTCACCTAGTTTCCTTCTCACTTGTCTAACCTCACTTGGGGGGGGGGGGGGGTTTACTCCTTCACTGTCTTGCTCACTTGGTTTTCCCCTCACCTCGTCTACCTCACTTGGTTTCCCCCTCCTCACTCGTCTTTCCTCGCTGGTTTTTTCCTCCTCACAATCGTCCTTTCCTCGCTTGGTTTCCTCCTCACTCGTCTTCCTCGCTTGGTTTCCTCCTCACTCGTCTTCCTCGCTTGGTTTCCTCCTCACTCGTCTTCCTCGCTTGGTTTCCTCCTCACTCATCTTCCTCGCTTGGTTTCCTCCTCACTCGTCTTCCTCGCCTGGTTTCCTTCTCACTCGTCTTCCTCGCCTGGTTTCTTCCTCACTCGTCTTCCTCACCTAGTTTCCTTCTCACTTGTCTACCTCACTTGGTTTCCTCCTCACTTGTCTTGCTCACTTGGTTTCCTCCTCACTCGTCTACCTCACTTGGTTTCCTCCTCACTCGTCTTCCTCACTTGGTTTCCTCCTCACTCGTCTTCCTCACTTGGTTTCCTCCTCACTCGTCTTCCTCACCTTGTTTCTTCCTCACTTGGTTTCCTTCTCACTCGTCTACCTCACCTGGTTTCCTTCTCACTCGCCTTCCTCACTTGTTTTCCTCCTCACTCGTCTTCCTCACTTAGTTCCTCCTTAACTCATCTAGCCTCACTTGGTTTCCTCCTCACTTGTCTACCTCACTTGGTTTCCTCCTCACTTGTCTTCTTCACTTTTGTTTCCTACTCACTTGTCTTCCTCACTTGGTTTCCTCCTCACTCGTCTTCCTCATCTGGTTTCTTCCTCACTCGTCTTCCTCATCTGGTTTCTTCCTCACTCGTCTTCCTCACCTGGTTTCCTTCTCACTCGTCTTCCTCACCTGGTTTCCTCCTCACTCGTCTTCCTCACCTGGTTTCCTCCTCACTCGTCTTCCTCGCTTGGTTTCCTCCTCACTCGTCTTCCTCACTTGGTTTCCTCCGCACTCATCTTCCTCGCTTGGTTTCCTCCTCACTCGTCTTCCTCGCTTGGTTTCCTTCTCACTCGTCTTCCTCGCCTGGTTTCTTCCTCACTCGTCTTCCTCACCTGTTTCCTCCTCACTCGTCTTCCTCACCTGGATTCCTTCTACTCTCTTTCCTCACACCTGGTTTCCTCCTCACCTCGTCTTCCTCACCTGGTTTCCTCCTCCTCACTCGTCGTCCTCACCTGGGTTCCGCCTCACTCCTCTTCCTCACGTGGTTCTCCTCACTCGTCATGCTCACTTGGTTTCCTCCCTCACGTTCGCTTGCGTCACTATTGGTTTCCTACCTCACTCGTCTTGCTCACCTTGGTTTCCCTCCTCACTTAGTCTACGTCACTTGGTTCCTCCTCACTATTAATTCTCGCCTTTGCTCACTTGGTTTTCTCCTCACTCGCCTCCGTCTTCCTCACCTGGTTCTTCCTCACCATGTTTTCTTCCTCACTCGTCTCCTGCACCTGGTTTCCTCCTCTACTCGTCTTCCTCGCTTGGTTCCTCCTCACACGTCTTCACGCTTGGTTTCCCTCCTCACTCTCTTTCCTCGCTTGTTTCCTCCCTCACTCGTCTTCCTCGCTTTGGTTTCCTCCTCACGTCGTCTTCCTCGCTTGGTTACACCTCCTCACTCGTCTCTTCGCTTGGTTTTCCCTCCTCACTCATCCTTCCCTCGCTTGTTTCCTACTCACTCGTCTTCCTCGCTTGGTTTCCTCCTCACTCATCTTCCTCGCTTGGTTTCCCTCCTCACCTCGTCCTTCCTCGACTGGTTTTTCTCCTCACTCGTCTTCTCACCTAGTTTCCTTCTCACTTGTCTACTCACTTGGTTCCTCCTCACCGTCTACATCACTTGGTTGTCCCTCTCACTCGTCTTCCCCTCACCTTGTTCCTCTAACGTCGTCTTCCTCACTTGGTTTCCCTCCTCCACCGTCTTCTCACCTTTTTTCTTCCCACATTGGTTTTCCTCTCACTCGGCTAACTTCACCTGTTTCCTTCTCACTCGCCTTCCTCGGCCTGTTTTTCATTCCACTACGTCCTAACCTCACTTAGTTTTCCTCCTTACTCATCTTTGCTCACCTGGTTTTCCTCCTCACTTTCTACCTCACTTGGTTTCCTCCTCACTTGTCTTCTTCACTTTTGTTTCCTACTCACTTGTCTTCCTCACTTGGTTTCCTCCTCACTCGTCTTCCTCATCTGGTTTCATCCTCACTCGTCTTCCTCACTTGGTTTCCTCCTCACTTGTCTTGCTCACCTGTTTCTTCTCACTCGTCTTCCTCATCTTGTTTCCATCTTCACCTCGATCCCTTCCTCACCTGGTTTCCCCTCACTCGTCTTCCTTTCGCATTGTTTTCCTCCTCCTCACCTCTCTTCCTCACTTGGTTTTCCTCCGCACTCAATCTTCCTCGCTTGGTTCACTCCTCACTCTCTGTCCCGCTTGGTTTCCCCTCTCACTCGTCTCCTCGTCCTGGTTTCTTCCTCACTCGTCTTCCTCACCTAGTTTTCCTTCTCACTTGTCTATCTCACATTGGTTTTCTCCTCACGATTGTCTTGCTCACGTTGTTCCTCCCACATCGTCCTACCTCACTTAGTTTCCTTCCTCCTCACTCAGTGCTCCTCACTTGGTTTCCTCCACCACTCCGTCCTCCTCACCTTGTTTTCCTCCTCACTCGTCTTCCTCACCTTGTTTCTTCCTCACTTGGTTTCCTTCTCACTCGTCTACCTCACCTGGTTTCCTTCTCACTCGCCTTCCTCGCCTGTTTTTTCATTCTCACAAACGACTAACTCACTTAGTTTTCCCCTCCTTACTCCATCTGCTCACTTGGTTTTCCTCCTCACTTGTCTACCTCACTTGGTTTCCTCCTCACTTGTCTTCTTCACTTTTGTTTCCTACTCACTCGTCTTCCTCACTTGGTTTCCTCCTCACTCGTCTTCCTCACCTGGTTTCTTCCTCACTCGTCTTCCTCATCTGGTTCTTCTCACTCGTCTTCCACACCTTTTCCTTCTCACTCGTCTTCCACACCTGTTACCTCCTCACTCGTCTTCCTCATCTGGTTTCCTCTTCACTCGTCTTCCTCACCTGGTTTCCTCCTCACTCGTCTTCCTGGCTTGGTTTCCTCCTCACTCATCTTCCTCACTTGGTTTCTGTCATGGGGGCTGGCGCGAGTGCCTTCGCCCTCCGCGGCCGCCCCCCTGCCCGTCTTCTTCACCTGGTTTCCTCCTCACTCATCTACCTCACTTAGTTTCCTCCTTACTCGTGTTGCTCACTTGGTTTCCTCCTCACCTCGTCACCGTCACTCAACTTGGTTTTCCTCCTTCACTCGTCTTCCTCACTTGGTTTTCCTCCTCACCTCTCGTCTTCCGTTCACTTGTTTTCCTCCTCACTCGTCTTCTTCACATTGTTTCCTCCTCACAGGTCGTCTTGTCTCACCATTGTTTCCTCCTCACTCATCTTGCTCACTTGGTTTCCTCCTCACTCGTCTAGCTCACTTGGTTTCCTCCTCACTCGTCTTCCTCACCTGGTTTCTTCCTCACTCGCCTTCCTCACCTGGTTTCCTTCTCACTCGCCTTCCTCACCTGGTTTCCTTCTCACTCGCCTCTTCACCTGTTTTCCTTCTCACTCGTCTTCCTCACCTGGTTTCCTCCTCACTCGTCTTCCTGGCTTGGTTTCTGTCATGGGGGCTGGCGCGGATGCCGTCGTCCCCCACGGCCGCCCCCCTGCCCGCAGGGGGTCTGGCACGGGTGCCGCAGCTCACCGCGTCCATCCCCCTGCTGCCTGGTCCCTGACACCCGCTCACTTACCCGTCCACGCTCCGGTGCACGCTGCTCCTGCCTGTCCTGGCCGCCGCGCGCGTATCCGCTGCTTAGGGAGCGCGCGATGGCTGGTCTGGATTTAAAGGACCAGCGCCCCAGTAATTGGTCTGTTGCCGGCCGCTGGTCCTATATAAGGTATACGCCCCCAACACTCTCTGCCAGTTCATTGGTGGCATACCTTGCTAAGAGTGTTGCAAGTCTGACTGATTAACCCCCGTAAATCGAGTCCATTAGCCTCCGCTACGTTTCCTGACCTTGCCTGTTTGCCGCCTGCCCTGACCTTCTCCCCGTCTCTGACCACGAACCTCTACCACCCGTCCTGACTACGCCTTTGGATTCCGATTCTGTACCACTCATTACCCCGGCCGTCATCACAAGCAAGTCATGTCAGGGGTAGTAACCTGGTAGCCTCACGCTGCAGCAAGTCCATCCCGCTTTGCGCGGGCCTCTGGTAAATCCGAGGGCAACTTAGAACTCTGCTCCCTGGTGTGCTTAACTATCATCCCTTGCGGTGGTCCAGCGAATCCACCGAACCATGCAGTACTGAACTGGCCATGGATTTCTGCCAGGTACCTCTGCCCTAACTCCGTGAACTCACGACAGGCCTCGCACAGCAGACCAGCGTCTTAACCAAGCTCGCGGCCATAACGCAGAACCTAGCGGCCCTTCTACATCTGCCTGCAGCTGCCGCCTCCACGCCAGCACCGTGTTGCTTCCTGCATTACATGCCCTACCTGCTCATGCAACCGGGACCATCTCTGCATCTGCCGCTATCCCTCACGCTATGATGAGACCCGAAGTGAGTGCAGAGGCTTCATCAGTCAATGCACCATCCACATCGAGATGTTGGGGCATCAATTTTCCCTATCCAACTAGGCGAAGGTGGCCTCCATAATAGCCTCCAAAACGGTGAAGCTCTGGCCTGGGCCACTCTGCTATGAGACCGAGGAGATCTGCTGACGGCAAATTTACAAACCTTCCTCCAGGGGTTCCGCACTGTCTTCGAGGAACCTGGCCGCACCTCCTCTGCTGCCACAGCTCTGCTCCTTCTCCTTCAGGGCGACTCCACCGTGTGTCACTACTCCGGCAGTTCCCACCTAGCCTCTTGAGCGGACAGGAATAATGATGCTTTGGTGCGACTTCTGGCAAAGCCTTTCGGGCAATATACAGAGACGAGTGCTCGCTGGTCGGGACTTGCCATCTGCTCTGGACACTTGATTCGGATTGGCTACCCCGAATTAATATTCGGTTTGCCGAGAGACAACAAGAGCTCCGTCTCCAACGGGAGATCACCCTACCCCACAGGCTACCTCATCTGGTTCCCGTGTTCCAACGACCTCCACTTACTCCGCCATTGGTTCCTGTGGATGAACCCATACAGGTCAGGAAAGCCCACATGACCCAGGAGAAACGCTTGCAGCGTCGTCAGAGGCAGTTGTGCTTCTACTGTGGCACTTCAGGCCACTTCACTTCGGACTGTCCGGTGTGCCCGGAGACCTCACCTAGGGCACGCAGGTGAGGCATCCCCTTAAGTGTCAGTGCGGCTCTCTCCCGTCTACCATTCCCGTACTCTCTGGAATTTCGCCGACCAGCACCTTTCATGCCACTGCCTTACTTGATTCGGGGTCCCCCGCTGGTAACTTGGTCACCAAGCTCTGGTGTCCCAAGTTCCGCCTCCCCATGAACCCCTCTGCAGAAACCCATGTTCATCTCCTCCATCAGTAGTGAGTGCCTAAAGGACGCTATATGGTTCTGTACTGCGCCCCTCACCTTGCAGATAGGCGCCCTACACAAGGAGACGCTGAAACTTCTTGTTCTGCCTCGCTCCTCTTCTGAAAATCCTCCTGGGCCTCCCTTGGTTGCAAGACCACGCTCCGACCTTAGATTGGAACACGGGCGAAATTATCTGTTGGGGTCCGACGTGCCACTCGAGGTGCCTGCCTGCACTCCGTCCAGCTCTGTGACCCGCCTCTGTAAAGTCTATGAAGCCTCTCTCCATGCTGCTGCCACTCCGTACCAGGATCTGGCCGACGTCTTTTCCGAAAGACAGGCCGAAAGTCTGCCTCCGCACCGGCCTTTCGACTGTCCTATTGACCTGCAACCCGGTACTACTCCTCCCCGTGGCAGAGTCTATCCCTCTCTCTGTCCCGACACTAAAGGCCGTGTTGTAATATTCCAGGAGAATCTCCGCAAAGGCTTCATAACGTCAAGTCTTCTTCCTGCGGGGCCGGTTTCTCTTCATTGTTGAAAAGAAAGACGTACCATCGGCCTTGTATCGATTATTGGGGACTTAACAAAATCACTATAAAAAATGATACCCCCTGCCTCTAATCTCGGAGCTTTTTGATCACCTACGTGGTGCAAAAACTTTTTCCAAGTTGGACTTATGTGGAGCATACAACTTGATTCGTATCCGTAAAGGCGACGAGTGGAAGACGGCCTTTAACACCCGAGATGGCCATTTTGAATATCTCGTCATGCCATTTGGCCTTTGCAATGCTTCGGCGGTGTTCCAGAATTTTGTCAATGAGATCTTCCGCGATCTCCTCTACGTCTGTGTTATCGTCTACCTTGATGACATCTTAATCTTCTCTCTTGATTTGGAGACTCACTGCCACCACGTCCGCCAGGTGCTCAAACGTCTCTGTGACCACCAGTTATATGCAAAACTGGAGAAATGCCTGTTTGAACGCACCTTGTTGCCCTTCCTGGGGTACATCGTCTCGGATCACGGTCTCCAGATGGATCCTTCTAAGCTGTCTGCTGTCTTACAGTGGCCCCGACCAGTGGGCCTTTGCTCTATCCAACGTTTTCTGGGGTTTGTGAACTACTCACCAGCAGCAGCAGGACCTGGAGCAGACCCTGAACCAGCAGGTGGTGGCCTACGTGGACAGCACTCTGCCACCCCAGGTAGAAGATCCGCTGGACTACTGGGCAGCCAAACTGGATGTGTGGCCGCAACTTGCCGAGTTTGCACTGGAGAAGCTGTCCTGAGTTACCCCAAGGAGAACTCACTTGTGCACCTGAAATGTGGAGTGACTCACCTTTGTCAAGATGAATCAGGCGTGGAACGGCCAGGATTTCCACACACCAATGCCTTATGCATCAGAGTAGATCAGCCATGATGCCTCATCAAAACTTTGAGAAATAAGCCTGGATTCAAACTGCTACTATTCTGATGCTTCCACCCACCTGATGCCAAACATCTGCTGCCAGCTGCTCCATCTGCCACCAACCATCTTTACCAGGGACTGGTATTGCCACCCACCTCCACACTGTGTCATTATGCCAATTTGTGGCGTAATGCTGCTGCCATCTCCATGCTGTGTCATTGTGCCACTCTGTGGCCTACTCATGTTGCTGCCACCTCCAGAATTTGTCATTTTGCCACTCTCCGACCTCATGCTGCTGCTGCCGTTGCTGCCGCCACCTCCACACTCTGTCATTGTGCCACTCTGTGGCCTACTGATGTTGCTGCCAACTGACCACTCTCACTGGAAAACACTCTGTGGTTTCCTAATGCTGTTTCCACCCTCCACCACTCTATGACGTTACCACTATGTTTTTTTCCCCCTTCTTTTCAGCTGTCAGAAGGAATGAAAAGGATCAGGATTGTCTGATGATTTGGTACCCAAAAGCAGGAGTGGATACAGAACACAGGAGACATGCAAATATCCCATTTACTGGTCATCTCTGTTTGTTTTTGGCTTTAGCAATACTGTTGGATTATTGACCGATTGAAAGCGGAAACTGATGGATCAAAGGAAGGGCAAAACTATCAGTGACGTCAACACAAAATTACTGCCGACACCCTCTCCACTCTTTCGGGGGGCTCTACATGTATCAGTGTTTAACCGAGCAGGTTCTGTCATAATTTGTAGAATCATCTGGTGTCGGTGTAAAAGGAGCGCACTCTTTGACGCTATAGTAAGATCTTGGCCCTCAGCTCGGTTCTTTCCACGTGGCGCGGACATTACCTTGTCAGGCTGCATTCCCACTTCAGTTATTTGGTCAGTTTTGCCCCTTTAACTGCCCAGAGAAGTGAAGTGTTAAGTGATTCTAAGAGCGGCGCTTGTCATGTGCGTTTCATACGAAAACACAGCATTGTATGAAGACCAAACCACTCTCCCTATGCATATTTGATCATGGCACAATGTTCTAAAACACCCTACAGCAGGGGTCCCCAACTGCCGGTCCGCAGACCGGCACCGGGCCTTAGCCCATCCCCTGCCGGTCCGCGACCCCGGGCTAACATGATGCCGGCCGCCCGGTGACTTTAGTCCGGGCGGTCGGCATCTGGTCTGCGCGGCAGCTGTAATCCGGCCGCACAGACCTAGCAGCTGCGCTCACCATGCGGCTGCATCGTTACAGGGAAAGCAGGAGCGGTGCATTACCGTCCCTGCTTTCCCTATTGCTGTAGATGCGGCGCTCACTGAGCTCCGCATCTACAACGATGAGCGGCGCAGGGAGTGTGATGGGCAGTGATGTCACACCCCCGCGCTGCTCGCTGCTGTCGGCTGCTGGGAGGAGGAGCTCGGCCGAGGATCCGGGAAAGGTGAGTGACTACTTCTTATTACTTTTTTTTTTTTTTTTTAATTGTCCTGGCTGCCTTTTTGGGGGGTCTACTATCATAGGGGGCCGCTTCACACTGGGGCGCTTCCAGGGGGGCCAGCTAGCTACACTATGGGGACACTATCCTAGGGGGGGACAGCGCTATCAACGGGGGGCGCTAGCTTAAAACTGGGGGCGCTGCTATCACTAGGGGGGAAGCACTACACTACGGGGGGCCGTACACCTAGGGGGGCCAGCTACATCACTACTGGGGGCCATTTGTATTACTGGGGTCCGTTATCACTACGGGGGGCCAGTTTCACTACGGGGGCCCAGATATCACTACGGGGGCCAATCTATCCACGGGGGGCCACAGCAAACACTACTGGACCAGTATACTACGGGGGCCGCTATCACCTGGGGCAAGCTAGCTATCACTAGGGGCCAGCTTCACTTGGGTCAAGCTATCACTAGGGGGCCACTATCCACGGGGGGCCACTAGCTTCATACTGGGACCCACTATACAGGGGGGGCAGCTGCTACACTACGGGGGGCAGCTGCTATCACTACTGGGGGCCACATCACTAGGGGGGGCAGGTATCACTACTGGGGGCCAGCTATCACTACGTGGGACCGCTATCACTAAAGGGGGCCAGCTAGCTATACACGGGGGGGCCGCTAGCTTCACTACTGGGGGCAGCAATCACTAGGGGGACCAGCTTCACTACGGGGGGCCACATTTTCAAAAAGGGGCACTTAACTGGGGCACTATCAAACTAGGGGGGGCACTTCTAAACTACTGGGGCAGCTATCACTAGGGGGGGCAGCTACTAACTACGGGGGGCCAGCACTGTCACTACGGGGGGCGCTATCACACTGGGGTGCTATCACTACTGGGGATACTACATAGGGGGCGCTATCAAAACTACGGGGCAGCTATCTGTAACAGGGGGCCAGCTGAACACGGGGGGCACTACCAAAAGGGGGGACGAAGCTATCACAATGGGGCCAGTTTCCTACGGGGGGCCGCTATATCATACTGGGGGGACAGCTACTATCACACTGGGGGACTATTTTCACTACGGGGGGCCAGCCAGCTATCACTACTGGGGGGCAGCCACCCATCACTTGGGGCACCATTTTAAAAACTACTGGGGGCAGTATCTTAATAGGGGGCAGCTATCTGTAACTACTGGGGAAACTGTAACTACGGGGGGGCCAGTGCATCACTACGGGGGGCCAGTAGTATCACTCTGGGGGGCCACAGCTATACTACGGGGGGCCAGCACTTCACTACGGGGGGGGGGCAGCTAGCAAACATCGGGGGGGGCACTAGCATCACTAGGGGGGGCACTACATACGTGGGGGCCAGCTATTTTCACTACTGGGGGCAGTATTATGTATCATATCACTACGGGGGGCACTATTACCCTATCACTCGGGGACAGACTATACTACGGGGGGCAGCATCTTTTACACTATCACTACTGGGAGTAGTATCACTATCATACGGGGGCAGAAATTTCTTTATCACTAGGGGGCGCTATGGTCAATACACTACTGGGGCAGTATGTATCACTATCATACGGGGGCGCTATCTCATTTCACTACGGGGGGGTAGTTTTGGGGTCACTTACACGGGGCACTAGTACACTATCACTACTGGGCAGCTATGTTTTTTTACCTTTGGGGGGAAAGCTTGACCCTATCACTACGGGGCAGCTATGGTCATACATACTGGGGGCATATGTTCACTACACTACTGGGGACTATGCATCACTACACTACGGGGGTCATGTTAATCCACTGGGGGAGTATGTTTCTTATCATACGGGGGGCAGCTATTTTATTACACTATGGGGGCAGCTATTTTCTTTTCACTACTGGCAGTAGTGTCACTATAACGGGGGGCAGCTATGTATCATATCATACGGGGGGTAGCAGCATCACACACTATGGGGAAAAATTGTTTCATTATCACAATGGGGCCAGTATCATACGGGGGGCAATAGCTTCATAGGGGCCATATCCTAGGGGGCCACAGCTTCACTATGGGGGGACCCAGCACCTACTGGGGCAGTGCTTTCCACTGGGGCCAGCCACTTCACTACGGGGGAGCTACTATCACTACTGGGGGCCAATACACACGGGGCCAGCATCACTACGGGGGGAGTATCACTACTGGGGGCTTCCTATGGGGGCCAGCTATAATACGGGGGGCCAGTCATCACTAGGGGGGCCAGCTAGTATCACTACGGGGGCAGCTACAAACGGGACACAGCATCAACGGGGGGCCAGCCAGTATCACTAGGGGGGCACTATCATAGGGGGGCAGCTATCTATAACAAATGGGGCAGTATCTATAACTACGGGGGGCACTACACATGGGGGCAGCTAGCTACCCAAACTGGGGCCACCCCTTCACAGGGGGGGCACTATCCTACTGGGAAGCTTCACTACTGGGGATAGCTATCACTATGGGGCAGCTACTTAATAGGGGAGCTATCGAAATACGGGGCCAGTGTAATATGGGGCAGCTACACTAGGGGGGACGCTAGCTATATTACGGGGGGCACAGCTATCACACGGGGGGACAGAGCTATCACTACTGGGGGACAGCTACATCACTACGGGGGGCAGCTAGCTATACATGGGGGCCAGCCACTTTCACACTGGGGGCAGCAGCTATACTACGGGGGGCAGCCATCTAAAACTAGGGGGGCGCTATTTTAATAGGGGGGGCACTATCTTAACTACTGGGGGGCAACTGTAACTATGGGGGCCAAGCTATCACACGGGGGGCCGCAGCTATCACTACGGGGGGGCCAGCTAGCTACACTACGGGGCACTTCATAAGGGGGCCGCTAGCTCACAGGGGGGGGGGGGGGCAGCTAGCTTCACTACGGGGGGGCAGCTAGCTATCCTATGGGGGGGAAGCTAGCTATCACTACTGGGGGGCACTAGTTTTCACACGGGGGCCGCAGCTACACTAGGGGGGGCAGCTATTAGTTCACACATACGGGGGCATATGTATCACTATCATACGGGGGACCTATATCACACTGGGGCAGCAATTATGTTCACATCCTACTGGGGCAGCTATGTTACATCATACTGGCAGCTATGTTTCATTATCATTACTGGGGCATATGCTTCAATATCACTATGGGAGCTATGTATCAATCACTACGGGGGCAGCTATGCATACTATTACGGGGGGTACTATGCGTCCTACCTACGGGGGGAGCTATCGTCCTATCACTACTGGGGGGCACTATTGTCACTATCACTAAGGGGGTAGCTATCTCACTATCACACGGGTAGTAGATAACAACACTCGGGGGGCAGCATGTTTCTTTTCACACGGGGGGCAGTATGTTTATTATCACTTGAGGGCTATTGTCACTATACTAGGGGGGATTTTGTTCCTACACTAGGGGGGGTCTAGGCATCACTATCCTACTGGGGCAGCTATTTTCTTTTTCACTACTGGGGGCAGCTATGCAATCACTATCACTACTGGGGCAGCTATTTTCATTACACTACGGGGGGCAATATTTTATTACATAGGGGGCAGCTATGGTCACTATCACTACTGGGGCAGCTATTTCACTATCATTTTAGGGAAGATGTATACATGGGGCAGCTATGTATCACTATCACTACTGGGCAGCTAGTTTCATAATCACTACGGGGGGCAGCTAGTATCACTACACTACGGGGGGCAGTGTTTCATACACTACGGGGGGCGCTATGATCATACTGGGGGTAGTATCATTTTTACCATGGGCGCTATCTGTGCATCTTACAAGGGGGGCAGCTATGCACACTTCACTCTGGGGGCGCTATGCCACTACACTACGGGGGGCGTATGCATCACTATCACTGGGGGGGGCAGCTATGCATCACTTTCATCAGGGAGCTATTTTTTTCTTAATCACTATGGGGCAGCTATGATCACTATCACGGGGGGGGGCAGCTTGTTTCTAATCACCGGGGGCAGCATTATCAAAATCACTACTGGGCAGCTATTTTTTCTTAAATACGGGGGGGCACTATTATCACTATCACTACGGGGGGGCAGCTATTTTTCTTTATCCACGGGGGCAGCATTACACTACGGGGGGCAGCTTGTTTCTTAAACACTACGGGGGACTAGCTCACTATCATTTGGGGCAGCTAGCATCACTATCACAGGGGGGAGCTAGCATCACTATTACTCGGGGGCACTTGCACACTATAACTGGGCAGTATGCATCACCACTATGGGGCACGACCAACCTACGGGCAGCTATGCATCACATCACAAGGGGCATTTTGATCACATCACTAGGGGGGGCAGTATGCTCACTATCACTACGGGGCAGCTATGTTTCATTATCACTCGGGGCAGCTTGTACACTAGGGCAGCTATGTTTCATTATCACTAAGGGGGGCAGCTATGTAACATCCTCGGGGGGCGTTATGACACTAGGGGGCAGCATTTTCATTATCCTACTGGGGCATTTATGTATCATAGGCAGCTATGTTTTTTTATTCAACAGGGGCTATGTATCACTATCACTCGGGGGGCCATGTATAAATTCACTATGGGGGCGCTTCTATGTATCACTATCATACGGGGGCAGCTATCTATGTATCATATCACTACGGGGGGCAGTATGTACACAAAAAAAAAAAAGGGGCAGTTTTTCACTACGGGGGGGATTATTTTATTTTTTCGGGGGAAATAAAAATCTATATATGACAAAGTATTACATATTTTTTAAAACATTAAAAAATTGATAAAAAACCGAGCTGACAATTTTAAAACAGATCTTTAAGCTTTTGGTCAAAATTTTAATAAAAATAGGACCCACAAGCTGACAATCAGTCGCAGTTATAAATACGGGTTACCCCATACAATCCCCCAAAATGACCAGTATACCTTTTGGTTTTTTTTTGTGTGTGTTTTCTAAAAAAATTGCCCCCTCCTAACCCCCCCCCCCTAAAACTCCCCCCCCGGGCCCCCGGGGAAAAAAATTGCCCGGCATAAAACCCCGGTCCCTGGAAAAAAAGTTGGGGACCCTGCCTACAGGTCTTGCAGCCAGAAAATGATTTTAAGCGATTCCCCCAAAAATTAAATTCGGGTCAAAACAAATTTTTTGGGGAAAATTCAGCCATCTCAAAAATAACCCTTTATGGAAATACATTTGCCTAATGGGGATGTGAATAAAATTTCCCCTTTATTACATTTGCCCTGTCACAATCAAACGGGAAAAGTGCCTTTTCTTGGCAAATAACCTTCTAAAAATCTTGATGGGGCCAATTCGGGTCTAACCAACATGTCACGGGCTCAGAACATTCATGGGGAGACCTGAAATTCTTCAATCGAGGATAAGTTGACCTCTTTTCCGAAACACCCCTAATTTGGCCGTGGGTGTAGGGAAATTAACTAAATAAGTTTTTGTTTAATTCACCGTTAAAGGGGTTATAACACCCGAAACGGTTGGTGGATACTTTTTACCCTTGCATATATGTCAAAAATAAAAGCAGCATTTATTTTTTGATCACACGGGACCCCACTCCTTTTTTTTTGTGATTCCAATGTGGGGTCTTACCCGGGGGGCCAGAAACCCGGGGGGAAGAAGGTGCAAGCGCCTAAAACGGAGAACGGGTTTAAATTTAAAAGACTCAGTGGGGAGTCGTTACTTCTCGTCACGATGTGAACTTCTTGTTGAAAAAAATCACCCTAACCTTTGGGGGGCGATACAATCCCGAAAACTCACAATGTAACCACAATAGAAACTTTAGCTCGGTTTAAACTTTACTCCAACTTCCAGAAAGGACCCTGTAAAAAATCATTAGATTTGTCACTGGGGCAAAATATAAGAAACTTTTTGCTCATTTTATTGAAATGTTGCATCACCTTACCAGTGTGTCCAAAACAAAAAATCATCAAAAGATATATTTGCCCACACAAAAAAATTTTTCCAATGTTGGCTTATGGATATCTCTATCCACAACTCTATTATATAATATACCCGCACACAAAAGTCCAAAATTATTTAAAAATTTTTTTTTCAAATTTTCCCAAAATTTAAAATTTCAAATAAACAGGCGACTTCAGTAAATAGACAAGCGACTTCACTGAATGAACGTTTTCGGACCTTTATGAAATGTTCCGAAAAAACAAGACAACAAGTAACAAAACCTATTAAACAGACACCCCCAATAACATAACTCATAAAACCCCTTTAAATGCTCCCCCCCTAGAAAGCTAAGCTTCCATGAGAAGGCGATTGTGCCCGCAAAGTTACAGATTCATGTTCATAATGCATCATAAATATGTAAAATTAAAGAATCTACCCCCCCCTTTCTAAAATTAGGGGGGAAACCCTTATCAAAAATACTTTTTTATTTTACCTATGTTTTAAAGAATACATTTCATTCCCCTTTACAAACGGGCCTATAGGAAAATAAATGGGGCCTCAAAAGATACGAAAAAATATAAGTTTAAGTGGGGCCCAAAATGTTATTTTACTGGTAATAACTTTTTGACTCGTAAATTTTATATGTATGTAGTTTATGGGGTATATATTATATATGTGAGTGAGTATATAAGTGAGTGTATATAAATAAAAAAAAACACACTGTATGTATGATATATTGATGAATGGAGTGTAAAAAATACATATAATTTATATAATATAAATACTGTGAGTGTAATATACTGTGAGTGTATGTAATATACTGGGTGTGTATATTTTTAATAATAACTTGAGTTTATGTATAACGTGAGTGTGTATTATAATATATATAAGTATATCGTTTTATGTTATTGTGGTGGGATTATATAATTATATTATTTGTGATGGTATTTTATATATTTAAAACTTATGTATTTTATATATTTGGGTATATTTTTATAAAATCTGAGTGTATGTTTAAAATTGTGAGTGTATTATATATATATATATATACTCTGAGTGTATGTATACATATTGTGAGTGTGTATATATATATATATATATACCGAGGTATTTATATGTGATGTATATATATATAATATTTAAAATCTTTATATATATACTGTGAGTGTATATGTATATATATATGAATAAAAGAAAGAGAGAAAAGCGAGAGGCGCACAATAGTGAAGTAAGTTCAAAAAATTATTATTATAAAATATAATTTGCTACCCCTTGGATTGTGAAAGGGTTTTCCCAGGCACAACTCTCGAATCACTTTTAAAAGGGCCAAATAATTGGGCTTACTGCGCCAAACGCCTGGATCCACGGTCAAAGGGCAGCGTGGCATTAAATAAATAAAAGCCAAAAACCGGGACTGTGGCGCACATACTGTTAAAACAGGAGTGCCAGGGAATAAATGGGAAACTAAACTCTTAATTTATTAAAAAACCAAGTCTCAAAAAAAAAGCATAGAAGGCCCCGACCGTTTGGGGTAAATCCACCTTCCCCAGGGTACAAAAAAAATGGTTTTACAGAAAATTAAGAACATTGAAAAAAATGGCGGTATAATATATGAATAACCAAAGAAATACATCGTTATAAACAAAGCAAACCAAAATATATAACAGGCATTGTGAATGGATGAAGTTTCTGTCAATCACTCTAAGCTCGTATTGATGAGCGGAAGAGGACTGAAAGAAGATACAAGGTGTCAGTGTAATATAATCACCTGTCTCTTTCGAGTCTAATGCATGATTGAGATAGGGTATACTAGTGTGCAATGTAGCCTTCAAAGACAAGGCAAACGGACATTGAATTATCAATAATAGTGCTGTATTTGTAACAAATGTGTAGTCAGACACCTTTTAGTCGTGGCTGGCACCATAATGTTAAAAGAAAATAAAAAATATTGTGAATGAGAAATATATATATAGGTGAGGAGTTAAACAGGGGGAACTTAGTCCAGGATCGAAGTGTGTGGAATAATTAAATACCACTGCAGTAAAAAGAGCACATATTTTATGTGAGAGTAAATGGAAAACTGAGAAAAATAGAAACGCTTCTCACAAAGCGCTACAGTGTGAATGAAACTAGTAATAGTTGTAAAAGATATATTAAACACCAATGATGTAAATGTATGGAAGAATGTATGTTAAAAAACCAATATGAGAAACAAAAAACAAAAACAAAAGGGGAGCACTAAAGTATTAGAAACTCTTACTGCTATCTTAAAGGTACAAAGATAAACCAATAAGTATAAAATTGGATAAATGTTTGTAATATAAAATAAAGCAGACCTATAAATATAGAAAAAGAACTATATATATATGTGACAGATAATATAATAGTAAATAGTCTATGCAAAAATTTGCAAAAACCAAGACTTAATAGATAATATAGTAGCTGGTTTTATGATGTATGAACATGATCTCTAAAATACAAGAAATGTATATTGAATAAAAAAGGGTTGTATCCAATGCATAAATAATGCCGAGTAGGAAGCAGATTTGGTTTATCGAATGAGTTCTACTATGTCATTAAGGCCTTGGGGATATATAGTTTTCAGACGGTACATCCAATACAGCTCCCGTCTCTGAAGTTGCTGGAATCTATTGGAGACATTGGGAGAAATCATATCTATAGGAGTAATAGAGAGATCAGAAATATTGCGATTGTGTGATTCATTAAAATGTCTAGCTACACTTTGTTTGGTATCCCCTTTTCTAATACTAAAGCGATGTCCATTTAATCTCACACGCAATGCACAGATGGTACGACCCACATATTGCAAGTTGCAAGTACAGCGAATAACATAAATTACATAGTTGGATTTGCAAGTTAAAGGATGGTTGATGGTTAATTCTTCTTTATTAATTCTTGAGGTGTTACTAGATGTGATATTGATACAAATGCAACAGAGACAGCCTTTTGAATTACAAGGAGAGCTACCCTTAGGAGTAGATGAATCATTGATATCTACACTTTTTTTTCGGATTTTACTGGGTGCTAGAATACCTTTTAGATTGGGTGCTCTCCTGAAAATTAAACCAGGTCTATTCGGTACATTGGAACCTAAAATGGGGTCATTTTGGATGAGATGCCAGTGTTTCGTAATAATTTTCTTAATTTCTCTGTGAGAAGAGTTGTACTGTGTAATGACAGAGCAACCAGAATAATTATTCTCACTGGTCTTACTGGTGGGTTTGTCACAGATGATGGTGGAGGGTGTATCTCCTATATTGATATGCTCAAGACAGTCAATTTGTTCTAATTTCTTGATTCTTTCATGAGCATCATTTAATAAAGACAAAGGATATTTCTTTTCAATAAATCTCTTTTTGATAACTTTAGCTTGTGTTTCAAAAGTAACGGTATCCGAACAATTTCTACGCACTCTCTTTAATTGTCCATATGGAATGTTTAAAAGCCAGGGTTTGTGATGCGCACTAGTGAAATTAATATAACTGTTGATGTCAACTGGTTTAAAGTAATTTGAAGTAATAAAGTTGCCTTGATGATGAGAGATTTTAAGATCTAAGAATTCTATTTCTTTATTGTTATGAGAAAACGTGAAAGATATACCAAAATTGTTATTATTAATATGATTAATGAAAGGTGTAATTTCATTTTGCGGACCCTGCCAGATAATGAACAAATCGTCAATGTACCTCTTATATAGAAGAATATGATGAGAATATGGGTAAGAAAAAATATATTTGTCCTCAAAGACACCCATAAAAAGATTAGCATAGGCTGGCGCAAGTTTCGATCCCATCGCTGTTCCCCTAATTTGCCAGTAGGTGGCGCCATTATAATCAAAGAAATTATTCTCAAGAACAAGTCTGAGACATCTGAGCAAAAAAATTTTGTATGGTTCTGAGATAGAGTCATCTGTGTCTAAAAAATGTTTTACACAGTTAATGCCCACCTCATGTTCGATATTGGTGTATAAAGAAGATACATCCAAGGTGAGAAAAATACATTGATTATCTGATCTTAGCAAAGATAAAATGGAGATTAAATGACCAGAGTCTTTCAAATAACTGTCCAATTTGGTTACATATTGTTGTAGGTGTAAATCAACAAAATGTGAAACGTTACTCGTCGGAGAGTTAACCCCTGATATAATCGGACGTCCTGGGGGATGAGTGATATTCTTATGAAGTTTGGGTAAATAATAAAAGAATGGCCTATTGGGTTCTTTTATACATAGAAATTGTTTTGTTTTAGTGTCTATGATCCCATCGGAAAGCGCTGACTGTGTGAGAGTATGTAATTCCCTCTGTAATTTGTCAAAAGGATCACTTACGCAGATGTTATAATAAGAAATGTCTGAAAGTATATTCAAGGATTCTTTATGGTAGTCCTCATGGTTTAATAGGACGATGCCCCCCCCCCTTTGTCCGCTGGGCGGATCACAAGTGTATCATTGTCATTAAGACTTTTTAAGGCATGAGACTCTTCCAACGAAATATTGGGTTTATGTTTAACAGGGTGTATTTTCTGTATATCGGTTAAGACAAGATCCTGGAAGGTTTTTAAAAGATGTCCCTGTGAATTTATGGGGTAAAAAGTCGATTTGGGTTTCAAATTGAATTTATTGATAGAGGGTGTTTCGGGTTCTGTGATGGGTAAAGGATTAATCAAAAAATGTCGTTTTAGGGTTAGTTTCCGTATGAATTGGTGTATGTCTAAAAACAGGTCAAAGTGATTAATTTTGCTGTTGGTGGGACAGAAGAACAATCCTTTCTCTAGTAATTTAATTTCTGTGTCCACGAGGATATGGTTGGATAAATTGAATATCCCTTTTCCAATAAGCGAAAGGTTGTCAGAGGCTACATTTTGGGTCTCACGCATTCTCTTTTTTCTAGAGGCACCTCCCCTACACCCTCTGTGGAATTTTTTCTTTTTGCCCGTGATACACTCCTCAGAAGTGGTGTGTGTATATGTGAAGTGCAAAAAATGTAAGAGGCTGTGCACATCTAAAATATACTTTGAAAACGTAAGCATAGGTGCACACTGAAAAGGCAATGACATACATCTAATACATAAATCAGTGGCACACTAAAAACTAAATAAAACCTCAAGGCATATAGGAAAATAGGAAATGCATTACTGCTAAGGAAAATATGAAAAACCTGGGACTCTTAGTTTACAGTATTTGATCAAAGATTGTATTAAGCTCACCTCCCAACACGTCAAGGGGTTCCCAGAGCAGGTGAGTCCCTACACTAAAACATGTTACCTTGCTAGGAGTCCATTCAGACTGCCACTTCCCCAGGAGTGATAGGAACCTGTAATGGAATTAACCTGCACTGATTTAAAGGGAGGTGGTTGAGTGCAGCAAGCCAATGGGATTGCCATCTCCCAAGTAGTCTACAAAAATGTAAGAGGCTGTGCACATCTAAAATATACTTTGAAAACGTAAGCATAGGTGCACACTGAAAAGGCAATGACATACATCTAATACATAAATCAGTGGCACACTAAAAACTAAATAAAACCTCAAGGCATAAAGGAAAATAGGAAATGCATTACTGCTAAGGAAAATAGGAAAAACCTGGGACTCTTAGTTTACAGTATTTGATCAAAGATTGTATTAAGCTCACCTCCCAACACGTCAAGGGGTTCCCAGAGCAGGTGAGTCCCTACACTAAAACATGTTACCTCGCTAGGAGTCCATTCAGACTGCCACTTCCCCAGGTGTGTTAGGTACCTGTAATTGAATTAACCTGCACTGATTTAAAGGGAGGTGGTTGAGTGCAGCAAGCCAATGGGATTGCCATCTCCCAAGTAGTCTAAAAATCAGTGAGCTTGGGAGGTGAGCTTAATACAATCTTTGATCAAATACTGTAAACTAAGAGTCCCAGGTTTTTCATAATATCCTAAGAAGTAATTCATTTCCAATTTTACTATATGCGTTTAGGTGTTATTTAGTTTTTAGTGTGCCACTGATTTATGTATTAGATATATGTGAAGTGCGACCTTGGTCTAAAAAAGAAGCCGGTGTATTGGGAAGAATGGTCTCATTCAGGTGAATACTAGTATCTGCATCTTTATGATTGATAGACGAGTCAGATATGTTGTGTACAGTGATTTGAGAGAGAGGAGGTGATGAAAATGAAAGAGAAAGACTGGAATCAGAGTTATATACATATAGATACTAAATAGCACAATATGTATAAACACTAAATACATGTAGAAAGTCAGATTTAAGCAGACAGAAATTCCCTTGAACAAAGCGTTCCTCTCAGAACATATATTACTCCCCTTTCATTCAGAGTGTCTCCATTCAAGTTTTTATGAATGAGGACGAGGTTACACCCCTGTGATTGATATACGAGGTAAACAATCAATTACATCATGATAGTAGTTCCATTCAGGTTCTTATCCCAAGGGGTTTGTTCACGTGATTTTGATTGACAGAAGGTTTAAACAAATCAATTACATTTTTACATTTTAAATGATGCATTCGATGTTACAAGATTAGTGATGATGGTATGATGTAGACTAATCGAATTAAGGTGGATAAGCTTTACCTATTTAAACAGAGTGCCGATACATTTGTTACATGCTTCTGATGAAGCGCGGGTGTACCGCGCGAAACGCGTAAAGCCAGTCTTTATTATCTTTGTTTTATTGGAACAGTGGTAAGAGTCCATTGTACTTTTAATAATAAAGAAAACGTTTTACCTACGAGGAAGTCCTTTGTCAAGGAACGCGCCGGATCAACTCTTTTCCCCGTCTGGGGCAAGCAACCTCTATATCTTACCGAGTGCAGGCTATCACTTGAGTCCGTTCACAGGATTGTGATCTCGGCAGCCGTGATTAGGGCAACGGCGACAATAGCCCTACAAGCATCTCAGAGTGTTGTGCCTTGTTTTTTTGCACAACCTCAAAAGGTAGGCACGTCTTACTATTCTTGAGTTTTCTTTTTCTATATATATATATATTTACTGTGAGTGTATGTATGTACTGTGAGTGTGTATATATACTGTGAGTGTATATATGTATATATATACTGTGAGTGTATATATATATTTACTGGGAGTATATATACTGTGAGTGTATGTATATACTGTGAGGGTGTTTTTATTTATATATATATATATGTACTGTGAGTGTATATATATATAATTTATACTGTGAGTGTATATATAAATATATACTGTGAGTATATATAAATATATACTGTGAGGGTGTATATATACTGTGAGTATATATATATATATATATATATATATATATACTGTGAGTGTATGTATATACTGTGAGTGTATGTACTGTGAGTATATATACTGTGAGTTTATATATATATATACCGTGAGTGTATATACTGTAAGTGTATATACAGTGAGTGTGTGTGTATATATCTATATATATATATATATATACTGTGAGTGTATATATATTTATACTGTGAGTGTATAAATAAATAAATATATATATATACTGTGAGTGTGTATATATATATACACTGTGAGTGTATGTATATAGTGTGAGTGTATATGTATACTGTAAGTGTATATAAATACTGTGAGTGTATATATATATATATATATATATATATATACTGTGAGGCTGTATATATACTGTGAGTGTATATATATATATACTGTGAGTTTATATATATACTGTAAGTGTATATACAGTGACTGTGTGTATATACTGTGAGTGTATATATGTACTGTGAATGTATATATATACTGAAAGTGTATGTGTGTATATATATATATATACTGTGAGTGTATATATGTATATATATTGTGAGTGTACATATATACTGTGAGTGTGTATATATATATATATATATACTGGGAGTATATATGCTGTGAGTGTATGTATATACTGTGAGGGTGTTTATATATATATATATATATATATATATATATATATACATACATACTGTGAGTATGTATATACTGTGAGGGTATATATATATATATATATATATATATATATATACTGTGAGTGTGTATATATACGGTGAGTGTATGTATATACTGCGAGTGTATATATGTACTGTGAGTGTATATATATATTTATACTGTGAGTGTATATATAAATATATACTGAGTGTATATACTGTGAGTGTATATACTGTGAGTGTATACACAGTGAGTATATATACTGTGAGTGTATATACAGTGAGTATATATACTGTGAGTGCATGTATATACT
This sequence comes from Phyllomedusa bahiana, assembly GCA_025379985.1. Classification (NCBI taxonomy): domain Eukaryota; kingdom Metazoa; phylum Chordata; class Amphibia; order Anura; family Hylidae; genus Phyllomedusa; species Phyllomedusa bahiana. Next base: position 40,293 of record JAODAL010006690.1, read on the forward strand.
GTAAGTGTATATATACTGTGAGTGTATGTACTGTGAGTATATATACTGTGAGTTTATATATACCGTGAGTGTATGTACTGTAAGTGTATATACAGTGAGTGTGTGTATATATCCATATATCTATCTATCTATCTATATATATATATATATATATATATATACTGTGAGTGTATGTATATACTGTGAGTTTATATATATTTATACTGTGAGTGTATATATAAATATATATATACTGTGAGTGTATGTATATAGTGTGAGTGTGTATATATACTGTAAGTGTATATAAATACTGTGAGTGTGTATATATATATATATATATATATATATATATACTGTGAGTGTATATATATATATATATACTGTGAGTGTATATATACTGTGAGTGTATGTACTGTGAGTATATATTCTGTGAGTTTATATATATATACTGTAAGTGTATATACAATGAGTGTGTGTATATCTATATATATCTATATAGATATAGATATATATACTGTGAGTGTATATATACTGTGAGTGTATGTACTGTGAGTATATCTCCTCAGTTTCTAAATATATATATATATATATATATATATACTGTAAGTGTATATACAATGAGTGTGTGTGTGTGTATATATACACTCACCGGCCACTTTATTAGGTACACCTGTCCAACTGCTCGTTAACACTTAATTTCTAATCAGCCAATCACATGGCGGCAACTCAGTGCATTTAGGCATGTAGACATGGTCAAGACAATCTCCTGCAGTTCAAACCGAGCATCAGTATGGGGAAGAAAGGTGATTTGAGTGCCTTTGAACGTGGCATGGTTGTTGGTGCCAGAAGGGCTGGTCTGAGTATTTCAGAAACTGCTGATCTCCTGGGATTTTCACGCACAACCATCTCTAGGGTTTACAGAGAATGGTCCAAAAAAGAAAAAACATCCAGTGAGCGACAGTCCTGTGGGCGGAAATGCCTTGTTGATGCCAGAGGTCAAAGGAGAATGGGCAGACTGGTTCGAGCTGATAGAAAGGCAACAGTGACTCAAATAGCCACCCGTTACAACCAAGGTAGGCTGAAGAGCATCTCTGAACGCACAGTACGGCGAACTTTGAGGCAGATGGGCTACAGCAGCAGAAGACCACACCGGGTGCCACTCCTTTCAGCTAAGAACAGGAAACTGAGGCTCCAATTTGCCCAAGCTCATCGAAATTGGACAGTAGAAGATTGGAAAAAACGTTGCCTGGTCTGATGAGTCTCGATTTCTGCTGCGACATTCGGATGGTAGGGTCAGAATTTGGCGTCAACAACATGAAAGCATGGATCCATCCTGCCTTGTATCAACGGTTCAGGCTGGTGGTGGTGGTGTCATGGTGTGGGGAATATTTTCTTGGCACTCTTTGGGCCCCTTGGTACCAATTGAGCATCGTTGCAACACCACAGCCTACCTGAGTATTGTTGCTGACCATGTCCATCTCTTTATGACCACAATGTACCCAACATCTGATGGCTACTTTCAGCAGGATAATGCGCCATGTCATAAAGCTGGAATCATCTCAGACTGGTTTCTTGAACATGACAATGAGTTCACTGTACTCAAATGGCCTCCACAGTCACCAGATCTCAATCCAATAGAGCATCTTTGGGATGTGGTGGAACGGGAGATTCGCATCATGGATGTGCAGCCGACAAATCTGCGGCAACTGTGTGATGCCATCATGTCAATATGGACCAAAATCTCTGAGGAATGCTTCCAGCACCTTGTTGAATCTATGCCACGAAGAATTGAGGCAGTTCTGAAGGCAAAAGGGGGTCCAACCCGTTACTAGCATGGTGTACCTAATAAAGTGGCCGGTGAGTGTATATATATATTATATAATATAATATATATATATATAATATATATATATATATATATATATATATATACTGTGAGTGTATATACAATGTGAGTTTGACTTTTTTTAATTAAATTCAAAGATGGGAACATACACCAGTTTACATTACCAAATATTTACAATAACATGTCCAGAATTTATTCTGACCCTCGATGGTCCAATCCCATCAATCCACATTCATACATCTATACCAATATCACCTATTTACAGTATATACACCTGCCTGCTGGCCCACGCTAATCTAGATGACACTATATACATTATATCCCCCTTATACAATATATACACCATATACAATGTATACAATACATACACCATATACAATATATACACCATATACAGTATATACACCATATACAATATATACAATATCACCATATATACCCTACACCTTTATTATATTTTGCCCACTCCCAATCCCCACAGTTCCTTATCCCTTAGTTCTGGTTTCCATAAGTTCAATGAAGATGGGGCTAGACTCATTTCTCGCTCCCCCCTTGCAAACCACCACCCAACCTAAATGGGGTCATCTAAATGACCTTTTTTTTCTTCCCCTCCCCAGTCTTTTCTCTGAGTTCCCATAGGTCCAATATCATTGTTTATTCCTGCTAATGGGACCCGACTCATTCCTCCCTCCCCCCTTTCAAACCACCACCCAACCTATCTAAATGACCCTTTTTTTCCCCTATTATTTTACACTTCATACAACTCTACTATTAACTATATCTATGTACTTTTTATATATATATAATATATATATATATATATATATATATATAATTTTACACTTTATACAACCCCATTATATCTATATACTCTGTACAACCTATACCCTATATCCACATACACTATACAGCCTATACACTATATCCTTCCTCCCTACCCATCCCCCTTTGAAGGCTCTGGTGTGGTCTCTGTAAGCCTTCCACCGTCAATTATGAAACAAAGCAAAAATCTACATGTAAGCATTAGCCCACCACCCGGATAGTAGAGATCAAAAGATCAGGGAACCCCAAAGGACAACCCCCTCCTAAGGGTCGATGGCTCCATGGCCCCCAACCTCCCAACTCCGCAGAGCGTACCTTCACCAGATCGTCCAAGATGTGCCTAACCACCATTTCCTCGGGAAGACTTTTCAGGCATGTCGCAACTAGACACCGAGCGCACCAAGTGTGATACCTGACCACTGAAATAACTACAAACAAAGTGCATGGGTCGCTGCCACCAGGGTGTTTGAATGTTCCATACACCCACTCCGCGAAGGAGAGGCTTGCCAAACCTGGCCAACCTATTGAAGCACCCACCCTCTTATACACCTCTGCATTGTAGGGACAATGGAGGAGGAAGTGTTCCATGCTTTCCAGCATGCTACCACACTCCACCCGAGCGCAGCTTCTGTCCTCGGAGTTCAAAAACTTCACATTGTTCATCACATGAAACTTACCATGGAAGCAACTCCAGGTCATTCCTCCCCAACCTCTCATTAACGAACTTCCTGCACACCCCATTTGGCAAGCTCCCAATAAATGTCCGAGATAATATGCTATTGATGCCTGTATGGCGCGCATGGCAGAAAATTAGATCTCTTCGTAACTTATCCCCGAACTTTTCAATATTCTTAACTTTTACACAGAACCCAGACTTCCAAGATGGGACGCCTCATGGGGTGTTCAGGAGATGGCAACAGATGGGCATAACGAGTATTGAACACTTTGTAGATCCCCAGACCAGGAGGCCTTACCCACTAGAAACACTTTCAACAAGACACCCAGAAGTACAGTTCCCGTTTTTCAATTATATTCAGCCATTAACATATGTCGACACAGTTGTCAAACACTTCCCGGAATCAGAATGGGACCAACATTTCTCCCGTATCATAATTAACCCCCCAACAAGACATGCGCATCTCTCTACGATCTACAAATTCCTAGTTAACACACTTGAATATGAAGGATCCCAAACACAATTAGCAAAATGGGAAACTCAAGACTCTGCCCTAACTCCAGAGCTCATCCTAAAGGCCATAGCAGACTCCAATAAAATACTACCCTCAGCTCGATACATGGAATTAACACTTAAGACGGTACATAATGCATATTTAACCCCAAGGAAGGGATATAAAATGGGGATATACGCCGCAAATACCTGCTTTAAATGTGGCTCGCCGGATGCGGACATGTATCACTGCATATGGTCATGCCCACGGATTCAAGAGTTCTGGTTGGGAATATCGCAACACATTCAGGCCTGACTTGTCCCGGAGTTCGCCCGGTCCTCCCCATGGGCAATTTTTGGTTACACCGACAGAGAGGAATAAAGACACTCCAATACAGAAATAAAACTGCTGCATATGCTATCCGCGGCGGCACGAAAGGCGATAATGCAGGTCTGGGTCCAGCCGGTGTGCCCTCCCATGGGCCTCTTCTTTGAGAAATGTTTCCACTTATTGAGAATGGACTGGATAGACACCCTGCAGAGAAAGGAGAAGGGAGTAGGGAAAATTTTCGCCCTCTGGGAAACGGTGATCAACACCTTACCTCTATCTATCAAATCGAAACTCCACTCTTGCTTTGGGGAAACGAACTGGTATATGTCCCAACAACTGGGGGGATATGAGCCTATCAGGCTACAGACCACCGATCCTGCACCCGTAAACCAGGATTATAACAACCTAACTATGGAGGAAATGTAAATATTTATAAACCGAAGATAGCACTTAAATACCACTAACTAGGGTCCACCTAATGGCCGTTTCAAGATTCAAGTGATACCCTTCTGCTTAGCCAAGACAGGCACCGCACCACAGTAGTTTCCCGAGCTCTCTAAGATACCGGGGAGTCGCCCCCGCTCATAATGAACAGGAGGGGACCCCCGGAAGACACCGGGATGCGAGGGGGGGGGATAGGTGGAGAGGCTGCGGAGGATAAAAGGAGCAACTGTTACTGTTATTGTCTAGTTGACTACAGTTACGGGTTTGGAGTTAAGGATACAGCATTGCTAGAAGTCTGGAAGGGGTGCGCCAGTGCACCCGGCGGGACGAGTACAGCCAAAACTACCGGTCTCACTTATGTGTTCGATAGAATTTATAGTTAGCACCGGCGGAGAAGCCCGTCAGAGATAAGGGTAAAAAGTTATTAAGGTCCTAGCGAATGCCTATGTGGAGGTTATCACACTAGAGATAACAATAGGTAGACTGGTGGGCAGCAGGATGGGAGGTGAACTGCACTGCAATACCCCTATAATCCAAGCACCGCCTACTGAAGACCATAACAAAAGATATTAACACATAAGCCCCCCGCCGGGAGACTGGGGCGCCAACGAAAACTACCCGAAAATAGGCTGTATGACAAATATGATGTATATTTCATAAGGAAATGCAAGATATTTCTTCACAAATATTGTAATGCGGAACATAAGAATAAGAGAAGTTGTATGCCTGTTTATGTTTATTGTAAACTGAAATAAACACAGTTTAAAAAAAAAAAAAAAAAAAAAGAATTTTACAGAAGATTCAGACTATATAATACAAACTCAATTTCTAAAAGAACGTTTCATTAAAAAAAAATACCCTAATGAGCGCCTTGAAGATGCTATCACAAAGACCAATACTCTAACACAATCTGATTGTTTACAAGAAAAACAACTAAATAATCCTATCTCTAAAGAATTTACAAATAAAATACATTTTTCAATGATTACTAAGTACAATTCATCTCATGCCCAAATTAGGATGATTCTTAATAAACATTGGCATATCCTAAATGAAGATCCATATCTAGGTTTCACTATTACCTAAGAATGCAAATCTGATTTTCCAAAGACCACCGAAAATTAAGGGAATAATAGCCCCTAGTAGGAATAAGACCTTGTCTACAAATAATATCTCTATTCCATCTGGAGAAGGCAGTTTCCCCTGCAATACTTCCAGATGCAAATGTTGTGGGTTGATTAGAACTACTAATACCATTACTTCAATGGTGACCAAAAAATTATATTCTTTAAAATATTCTTTAAACTGCAAGAACGCATATGTCATTTACGTGATTGAGTGTAAGTGTTCTATACAGTATGTTGGCAAGACCACCTGCCCCCTTCATGTCCGCCTGAATGGTCACCGCGCTAGTACAAAGAAAGGAGATCTTTTACAGAGTGTAGCAAGGCACTGTATAGAAGTACATAATAAAGATTTTTCAGTTTTTTAACCCCTTCAGGAACCGGGGGGTTTTTTTTGTGACACGTTCGTTTTTTCCCTCCTCGCCTTCTGAAAGCCATAACTTTTTTATTTTTCCACCTACATAGACACATGAGGGCTTTTATTTTGCGGGACAAGATGTACTTTCCAATGGTGTTATTCACTATACTATAGAATATACTAGGAAACCGCAAAAAAATTCCAAGTGGGACAAATTGTGAAAAAAAACCTATTCCCGCCATGTTTGCGGGTGTTTTGTTTTTGCGGCGTTCAATCTTCAGTAAATATAATGCGTTATCTGTATTCTACAGGTTATTACGCATCCGGCATTACCAAACATGTAGGGTTTCCATTATGTTTTGGTACCGTAAAAAAATTCCAAACATTTTCTATTTTTGAAATTTGCGCCATGGCACCATTTTGTGCGACCAATAACTTTTTTGTACTAACACCTACGGATGTCAGGGAGGGGGCATTTTTTGCAGGCTGAAGTGTACTTTTTGTCGCTAGCAGTTTGGAATGCATGCGACTTTTGTGATCATTTTTATTCCATTTTTTGAGTGACGTAAAATGACCAAAAAACGCAATTTTGGCGTTTGGAATTTTTTTTCTTCTACTTCTACTGTAACATTGAGGCCACCTATGGTACTTGACCACTAGGTGGCGCGATTGTTAATACAACCTAATGCATTGCATAGGAGCCACCCACCGGCGCTGTTACTGCCGGGTGTTAGCGGCGATTTGCCGCTAACACTGCTTAGTTTAAATGGTACATTTTTGTCTAGATATTTTCGCCCAGCTCTGTCTTCCATAATTTATCCTGTGTTTATTTGTGTAGCCATCAATCCCAGATATTCCCCTTGAAGTTTCTGCTTTGTGCAGAGCTATTTGTAGCTCCACCCGTTTACGACACCTGAAGGCCCTAATGCTCATTTTGAACTCATCATAGTTGAGTATAAGTTGCAGAGCTGTGGTCTGTGGACCGAGGTCTGGGGGCCAAATTTCTAAGTGGCAATTTAGAAGTGGCAATCCTCAGAATTATCCCTGAATTGAGCAGAAGGGAGCAGGGACTCTCGCCTTTTTGTAAGTAGCTGCACTTCTTTGCATACTCCTTAATTACCATGCTTGCTATTACTATCTACCTTGCAGCCATCTGCCTCCTATCTTACCACCCTATCTTGCCCTCAGACAAGTTTATCCACATAAGCTCCTCTCTCCTTCCCTCACCTATGTACTCATCCCACACGCTATTTTCCCTCTTCAACCACCCCAAACCTCCAGCTCACATATTACTGCACAAACGCCGCTCATATTCATCACTGACCCATCTGCTGTCTCTTTTCATTCTCCTGCTTCTCGCTGCAGGGGACATCTCTCCCAACCCCGGGCCACCTTCCTTTACTGCTCATCCCACCCTCCTCAGCCCTCCCATAGGAAACCCCGCTAACCTGCTTGCCATTCGCTGTACGTCTTTTTCTGCCCCTTTTAAGTGTGCCTATGGAACGCCCGATCCGTCTGCAACAAACTCACTGCTGTTCATGACCTTTTTCTCTCCAACTCCCTCAACCATGCTGGCCCTCACAGAAACATGCTCCAGCAAGCTGACACCGCTTCCCTTGCCGCTCTCACCTATGGTGGGCTACACTTCACCCACACCCCCAGACCTGAGAACAGGCCGGGGGAGGAGTTGGCATACTCCTTTCTCCACACAGCACTTACCAGGTCATTCCCCTGCACCCTCCCTCACTTTCCCCTCCTTTGAGGTCCACACCCTCAGACTCTTTCAGCCATTTTCCATCAGAGTCGCAGTTGTCTACAGACCCCCCGGCTCTCCCTGCCAGTTTCTGGATCATTTTGCCGCCTGGCTCCCACACTTCCTCTCTTCTGAAATGCCCACTCTCATCATGGGTTATTTCAACATCCCCATTAATGACCCCATGTCTCCTTCTTGCCTCACTAGTTTCTTTCATTAAAACCTCCTCTCATGGCCTCTCGCAGTTTACTGACTCCCCAACCCACAAGGATGGGAACTCTCTGGATCTGGTCTTCTGTCATCTTTCCTCAATTTCTAACTTCACTAATTCTCCTTATGCTCTCTCTGACCACAATCTTATCTCCTTCACTATCACTAATTCTCAGCCTTCTCTGGACAAACCTGCCCATCATCCATTCAGAAATATCCGCCCATTAATACTAGGAACTCACAGACACCATACAGTCCTCACTGCCCCCAATCTCCTCCCTCTCCTGTCCTGACCAGGACTGTCAAACGTTACAATGAAAACTCTCACAACCACCCTGGACATGTTGGCACCGCTCACACACCGCACCACCAGAGTCAGACGCCCGCAGCCTTGGCACACACCTCAGACTCGTTTCTCCAGCGATGTTCCAGGTGTGCTGAGCGGCTGTGAAGAAAGTCAAAGCTACCTGCAGACTTTCTCCACTACAAATTCATGCTCAGGACTTACCACACTGCCCTTCACTGCGCCAAACAAAAATATTTCACCTCCCTTATCTCCACACTACACAACAACCCAAAACGCCTCTTTGACACCTTCCACTCCCTCCTAAGGCCTAAAGCTCAGGCTCCGGTCACTGACCTCTGTGCTGAAGACCTGGCCACTCACTTCAAAGACAAAATTGAAAATATCCGGCAAAACATCACATCACAATCCCCAAATAATACCCATCCTGTCCCTCCCCGCATGTCCTCTAATCTACTCGCAGCCCTTGACCCGACGACAGAGGAAGAAGTGTCCAGGCTTCTCCTGTCTGCCCGCCCCACCACATGCTCTACTGACCCCATTCCATCCCACCTCGTCCAGTCTATTTCTCCAGCTGTCCTCTCTCACCTTACTGCTATCTGTAACCTCTCTCTCTCCACTGGGATCTTTCCATCTTCCTTCAAACACGCCATCATAACCCCTTTACTAAAAAAGTCCTCTCTGGACCCGTCCTGTGCTGATAACTACCGACCAGTCTCTAACCTGCCCTTCATCTCTAAACTCCTGGAACGCTTGGTCTACTCTCGCCTAATCCGCTATCTCTCTGCTAACTCTCTTCTTGACCCGCTGCAATCAGGTTTCCGCACCCTACACTCCACGGAAACTGCCTTAGTTAAAGTCTCAAATGATCTCCTAACAGCAAAATCTCAGGGTAACTACTCATTGTTGCTTCTCTTGGATCTCTCTGCAGCATTTGACACTGTTGATCACCAACTTCTCCTCAGCATGCTCAGCACCATTGGCCTCCAGGACACCGCTCTCGCTTGGTTCTCGTCCTACCTCTCTGACCGTTCCTTCAGTGTCTCGTTTTCTGGTTCGACCTCCTCTCCTCTTCCTCTTGCTGTTGGAGTTCCACAGGGATCAGTTCTAGGTCCTCTCCTCTTTTCATTGTACACAGCCCCCATTGGAAAAACCATCAGTAGATTTGGCTTCCAGTACATCTCTATGCGGATGACACCCAATTATACACCTCCTCCCGTGACATCACTCCAGCCTTGCTACAAAACACCAGTGACTGTCTGGCCGCTGTCTCTGACATCATGTCCTCTCTCCATCTGAAACTAAACCTCACTAAGACTGAACTTCTTGTCTTTCCGCCATCTACTAACCACCACCCCCCCCCTGCTATTTTGTTTCTGTATGTGCTACCACCATTTCCCCCACGCAGCAGGCCCGCTGTCTAGGGTTATATTGGATTCTGATCTGACCTTCTCCCCATATATCCAATCCCTTGCCTGCTCCTGTCAACCTGCACCTCAGAATATCTCCAAAATCCGTCCATTTCTCACTGTGGAAACAACTCAAACTCTCATTACTGCTCTTATTTTTCTCGTCTTGACTACTGAAACTCCTTGCTTATCGGTCTCCCCTCTGCAAACTCTCCCTCTCCAATCTGTACAGAATTCAGCAGCCAGGCTTGTCTTTCTCTCCAGCCGCTATACTGATGCCCTACCCTGGTGTCAGTCGCTGCACTGGTTGCCCATCCAGTACAGATACAGTTATAAACTCAGCACTCTCACCCATAAAGCTCTCCACAGCGCTGCTCCTCCCTACATCTCCTCCCTAGTCTCTGTCTACCGCCCTACCCATGCTCTCCGCTCTGCTGATGATAATCAGATTACATTCCTCAATCATCCGAACCTCCCATGCCCGCCTACAGATTTCACACGTGTTGGCACCAATTCTCTGGAATATGCTACCGGAGGGCGATCAGGGCACATTCACAACCCTCACAGTTTTAAGAGGGCCCTGAAAATACATCTTCTCGGTCTGGCCCACCAAGATCCCTAACTGCTATCACACACATCTGTAACTCCCGCACTTGGGCACTCACAGGCACTTATCTGTATATAGATGTACAGTCTGGGTGGCAGGTTTATCCATTTTTCATATAAACCACCCCCTATTTATGAAACATGGCCGGACCATTGTAAACTTGGCACTTCTTACCGTATGTTTCACCCATACACCCTAATAGATGGTAAGCTCTCACGAGCAGGGCCCTCACACCTTGTGTCTCATCTGTAAGTACTTTAATGTGTAATGACTGTATGTTTACCCTTGAATTTGTAAAGTGCTGTGGAATATGTTGGCGCTATAGAAATAAAGATTATTATTATATTATTAACACCCGGCGGCTGTGCGGGGGGGTCGCGGAGCGATCCCCCTGCAAAGCCCCTTAGCGGCCCTGGGACGTATTCATACGCCCAGGGTCGTGAAGGGGTTAATATTATCCCCATTGATATGGTGGATAACGATATACCTAATCGCTCTCAGGTTTTACAAAAAAAAGAAATGTTTTGGATCTTTACATTGCAAACCCTAAAGCCAAAAGGATTAAATGAGGTTTTTGAAGTCATTTAATATTACCAATTTTTTCCCGGGATACATATAGCGAAATATGAGGGCTATTACAACCTGCGGACAGTAGATGTAACACCTATAGAATTACAAATACGGAAGTATTTTTTTTATTTTATGTCCATTTATACAGGGGTAATTTTAACATATATTTATCATTTTATATGAGTATCTATCTATACCTCGGAGAACACTGACACTAGGACACAGATTTCTAATGACACCATGTGTTTGACAACTCTCATTATCAGTTTCTACCACTCTGAGCCATGTGCTATGATTCGAATAGTGATTGAACTAGAACATATGAATCTAACGGGCTTCGTGGATAGCTAATGGTGTTTAGAGAACCGCCCATCGATTGTTCCTAAGTCTTATAAAAACTGTTTCTAAATGCAGTGTGGTTATGCTCCTGAGGAAGTGCGGGTATACCGCAAGAAACGCGTTGAGCTTTTAAATCTATTTGTTTTAATTCTGTGTCAGCAAGAGTCTGTTACACTTTTAGACAATAAAAGTGAGTTTGTTTCTACTAAAGCTAGTGAGAGATCGCTGTTCCTTTCATCTCGGAGCGCCGGATCCAGCTCCATTTTGGACATCTCTATTGTTTCTGCCAAGGTCCAGTCGGGACTGTGTACATATTTGGATCCAGGCTGCTATCTTCAGGGCAACGGTGCCAATAGCCCTAGAAGCTTTCTGGAGTGTTGTGCCTCTTTGGATTGCACAACCTCATCAGGTGAGAGCCTTTCATCATTTTTTGATTTATTTAATATTTTAACGGCATTACACTATTGTGCGCCCTTCCCCCCTCTTTTTCTGTTTCATCTACTATATAAATATATATATATATATATTGTGGCGTTGCGACCTTAGAAGATCGCATTTCTCCGCCACTAGATGTTCTGACACAGTAACTAAAGTGGCGCAAGAATTGGCGCATGTGTGGCACAATTGGATGGGCACAAGAGTGCTGAACCAGTGGACTGGTGAATTTTGCACAGTGTTGGGGCTGCGGGGTTAAGTTAAAGGGCCAGCAGCCAAACCATTACCGCTTCTGAAAAGTGGCTGTGCATTGGAAGGACTGTTTTGCTGGTCCTGCAGGGCTGCATAGAATTGCTGCAGCCGCTTTGAAAGGGCCAGACACCCAGCACAGGGACTGTGTGTAGCTGGAAGCAACCAAAGTCCTGTTGGGGAAGAGAGGTCACTTGTGAATTAGTGCACCCCAGGACCACCCGGCAAGCCGTACCTCCTTACCTTAACCAACCAAGGCCTGGGTGGGGATGTTTATATGACTGTTGCTGTGAGAAAGGTCTGGAGGCTAAAAAACCAGGTTGTCCTTCCAAGAAAAAGCCCAGGCGGGGCAAAAGCAAGTCACAAAAAGGCTGGGATTCTGTTGTCACCACGAGCAACCCAGCTCTACTGCAGAGAGGGGCCAGTTTAGGCCAGTATGAGAAGCTGCCAGTAAGGACCCTGGAGTTGCGAGTGGGAGGGATCCCATTTGAGGTTGATCTGGACTGTCAGCAGAATGTCTCTAGAGTGCTCCCAGAGATAATACCCTTTATGAAGAGCCGACCAGGTGCTGGTAAGACTGTGGTCATACGTTTTGAGACCTGTCTTGGGACTGTTGATCAGGTGCTTGAGATATATGAGGAGCTGCAGGTGGAAATCATACTTGGCAGAGACTTTCCGCTTTTCTGGCAGTTGTGGGGGCAGGGCCGGTCCTTGGGGCGGGCAGGGCCGTTCCTCGGGGCGGGCAGGGCGGGCGACCGCCCGGGGCGCCGAGGCTCCGCTCACCCGAGGGGGGCGCCGCGGCTGCCCGCCCTGCCCACCCGGAGGAGCGCCCCTGACTCTGCGCGGCTGTTACGCGCAGAGCCAGCAGCTGCCAGTACAAGGGAGGAGGCGGGACAGATTGTTCCCGTCTTGACTCCTCCCCTGTATCAGAGGCGCCCCCTGCGACGCTCTATCTCCTTGGCTGGCAGCTCTGCCGCCAAGGAGATCCTGGGAGCTGCGTGCAGCGTACGCAGCGTGATGACGTCACGCTGCTTACACCGCCCAGCGGCTCCCGGAGCTGGACGCGCGGACCGAGGTCTGGTAAGTAATGTGTTGTTATTTTATAATTACTGACAGGGGGGGCATCAGTGGCAACAAGGGGGGCATCAGTGGCTACAGGGGGAGCATCACTGGCTACAAGGGGGGCATCACTGGCTACAGGGGGCATCATAGGCTAGGGGGCATCATTGGCTACAGGGGGCATCACTGGCTACAAGGGGGGCATCACTGGCTATAAGGGGGGCATCATTGGCTACAGGGGGGCATCACAGGCTATAAGGGGGGCATCAGTGGCTACAGGGGGGCATCAGTGGCTACAATGGGGGGGCATCAGTGGCTACAAGGGGGGCATCAGTGGCTACAATGGGGGCATCAGTGGCTACATGGGATAGTGGTACAAGGGGGCATCAGTGGCTACAATGGGGGGCATCAGTGGCTACAGGGGGGCATCAGTGGATACAAGGGGGGCATCAGTGGCTACAGGGGGGCATCAGTGGCTACAATGGGGGGAATCATTGGCTACAAGGGGGGCATCATTGGCTACAAGGGGGCATCAGTGGCTACAGGGGGGCATCAGTGGCTACAAGGGGCATCAGTGGCTACAGGGGGCATCAGTGGCTACACGGGGGCATCAGTGGCTACAATGGGGGGCATCAGTGGCTACAATGGGGGCATCACTGGCTACAAGAGGGGCATCTACTGGCTGTAAGGGGGCATCTAGTGGCTACAATGGGGGGCATCAGTGGCTATAATGGGGGGCATCTACTGGCTACAGGGGGCATCACTGGCTACAAGGGGCATCAGTGGCTACAATGGGGGCATCTACTGGCTGTAAGGGTGGCATCTACTGGCTACAATGGGGGTATCACTGGCTATAAGAGGGGCATCTACTGGCTATAAGAGGGGCATCACTGGCTATAAGAGGGGCATCACTGGCAAGAGGGGCATCACTGGCTACCGGGGGCATCACTGGCTACAGGGGGGCATCTACTGGCTACAATGGGGGTATCACTGGCTATAAGAGGGGCATCTACTGGCTACAGGGGGCATCTACTGGCTACAGGGGGTCATCTACTGGCTAAAGGGGGGAATCACTGGCTACAGGGGGCATCACTGGCTACAGGAGGCATCACTGGCTACAGGAGGCATCTACTGGCTACAGGGGGCATCACTGGCTACAGGGGGGCATTCACTGGCTACAAGGGGGGCATTCACTGGCTACAAGGGGGGCATCTACTGGCTACAAGGGGGCCTCTACTGGCTACAAGGGGGGCATCTACTGGCTACGGAGGCATCTACTGGCTACAAGGGGGCCTCTTCTGGCTACGGAGGCATCTACTGGCTGCAGGGGGCATCTACTGGCTACAAGGGGGGGCATCTACTGGCTACAGGGGGGCATCACTGGCTACAGGGGGCATCAACTGGCTACAGGGGGCTACTACGTGGCTACACGGGGCATATTACATGGCTACCATATGAGGTGCTATAGATGGGCAGTTTGTATAGAGCTAGGAATTGGTAGAGAAGTGCTGATAAATTGAGGAGTCTTAAGATATTTGTTTTGTAAATTTTACAGTGAAGAGTCGGGAGTAGTCGTCATGGCGTCTGGGATAGATGGAAAAGAAGAAGAGAAAGAGAACAACTCTTCAGAGACGTCTTCTGTGAGTCACTAGATATGACTTTACTGTAATTATTTATATGCCTGCAGAGCCTGTGTACAGCGGGTATCCATAATTGTATGGTCACTGTATGGGGGTAATATTAGTTGTAGTATAATGGTTTATACTCAGTAATGGTCAGTTTGTATTATTTAGTCACTATGTGCTGGTGATATGTGGTCATGGTGTGGTGGTATTATTCAGTCACTGTGTGCTGGTGATATGTGGTCATGGTGTGGGGGTATTATTCAGTCACTGTGTGCTGGTGATATGTGTTCATGGTGTGGTGGTATTATTCAGTCACTGTGTGCTGGTGATATGTGGTCATGGTGTGGTGGTATTATTCGGCCACTGTGTGTTGGTGATATGTGGTCTTAGTGGTCTTGGGATTCTGGTTGGTGTAGCGGTGTTATTTGGTAACTGTAGGACTATGATTTAGTAGTTTTATACGTAGCACATTTTTGTATATTTTGGCTTTGGTTTATGGTGATGCACTGTGGCGCCACATGTTACGGGGAGGGAGGGGGGGGGGGCGAAATTTCTTCACCTCGCCCTGAGTGAAATTTGGCCTAGGAACTGCCCTGTGTGGGGGCTAGAGGTGGCGCCAGGTGAAGAGGGCGCCATGTCCGGTAAAGTGCCCCTTGCAGAGACTGTTGTACCACTGCCTAAAAGGGAAGAGCTGGAATTGTCCCCTGTTAAAGTCCCTAAGAACAGGGTGGGCGAATCCCCACTGATTAGCAATTTAAATGCCAACCAAGATGTGATAAACAGATGCCTAAATAAAAAAGGATTCGCTAAGTGACCAGCATGCTGCTGTTTCCAGGGGCAACCAACTTCATCCACAGGGAACAGCTACCACCGTCCAGCAGAAGGAGTCCAGCTGGAGGTGTCCTACACCAGCAGGAGGTGGTATTGACTGTTTTCTCACCAGAGAACCAGAGAAGTCAAAGCCCCAGATCCGGGAGTTCCAGGTGGATGGAATCCCACCTCTTTCTGATGAGGACTGTCATCGAGCTGTGTCCAGATGGTACAGGGACATTGTCCAAAGCATGGAGACCCGACTGGAATGGGGTAAGACTGTTCCTGTTACTGATGACATATCTATGGAGACTGTTAAACGTACACATGAATTGTGTGAGGACTTGGACGGAGTGCAGAGGTGCCGCCAGGCCAGAAGACTCCAGGAAGCAGTTGCAGGACTGTTGGAGAGGGACTGGTCAAGTCTGATGGACTGAATATATTGCATGCTGAGTCATCTATTGAAAATGTTATTTTTGTGAAAAATGCTCTGTCTGAACAGGAGGGTGCCAGTAGCAGTCAGACATCTGCTGCACCTGTGGGGGATGTGAAGGATACATCCCCGAACATGACTGCAGTAAGTCAGTTAGACAGAGCTAATGAATGAAGTGCCCAGGGAAAGGTGTCCCTGGACAATAATGAAGTTGGTGTGAAGAGTGAACTAGCTTCTTCAGAAATGACAGCTCCAGTAGTGGAGCAAACTAGCTCAAGTATGCCCCTAGAGGTTGGGGTTAACAGCGCTAGGAGTACGGCAGAGGATGTGTGTCCTGTGAGAGATGATAACCAGGAGAAAGGGATTAACACGATCATCTCCAGGGGAGCTAAGGTGGTTGCCAGTAGCAACAAGGTATCCAAGGCTCTTCCGGTGGGGAAAAGTCATGAGTATGACTGCCCTGCAGTTGTCTGTGAAACTCCTGGGTTCCAGATGGTCAATGGGTCTACTCCTGACCACAGCGCACTGTGTGAACGTGAGTGTAAAGTGGAAGTTGCAGATACGCTCGTAGTGGTGGACAACAGCACAAGTAGTGCAGGTAATGGGGTTTGTGTCCCTAGCACAGATCTCAGTGCCACTCAGGGTAGTGTCCAGTGTGAACTAGCAGAAGAGGAGACTAGTTCATCCCCTCTAGATGATAGTTGGTCTGAGGGTAGTGCAGAAGTTATGAATCCTGGAGGTGATAGCCATGAAGAAAAATGTGTTATTCCTTATGAAACCAATGTGGTCTCTAGTAGCAACCGAGTGTCTTCTGCTACTAGGGCTCTAGAAGAGGTGAATGTGTTGCAAGAGCTACACCCTGCCAGCATGGTTCAGGACAGAGGAAGGCTAGAGACGGAATGTGGTTGCCCTGCTAGTAGGTGTGGAGTAATTGGGTTCCAGGTGATAAATGTATCCCCAAGCGGCACCATAGACATAGCAGACTCCAAGATGGAGAAGGGCGTGAACCAGGTACAAGGGTCCAGTATTGACTCTAAGATACCAGATGAGCCTTATAGCGTGCCAGGTGCAGGAGTGGTCCTAACGGACACCGAGAGTTCTCCTATGGTAACAGGTGCAGGAGATATGGAGGAAGAATCTCCCCATTGGGAGCTGCTAGACACAGCAGAGGGGAGTAGGTGCTCAAGCACAAGTGAGGTACAGAGGAAAACGAAGGAAGTAACAGATAGTGAGATGCCGGATAATCCAGTGAAGATTGAGGTAAGTAGTAAGGGAGACCAGGTTCCCTATGAGAGGGAGCAGGTGTATATTCTACAGCAAGGAGAAAGTCAGGACACTGCTGTGGAGATGATCAGTACAGACAAGTTTGAACAGGGTCCTAGGAAAGGGACTGTCCTCCCAGCCGAAGAGTCTTAAACCCAGCATAATGGAGATTAGTTTTGGGACAGAGGCTGCACCTCAGGTCTATGAGATGCAATACAGCGGGGTCTCTAATGTTACAGAGCAGGGGTACGATAGGCCCGCGTCAGAGGAAAATACACCTGCTGAGATAGGGAACATGGGTCAAATACATGGGATTGGTGGCAGTCCCCATGTAATGGTAGGTGAGGTCCAAGGGTCTTGTAGTGGAGAGAAGTCTAGGCCCCAGGGTGGTCCTGCAGACTCAGAACTACAAGACATGAAGATGATCAGTGAGGAAAAAGTGCATGGGAATGTCTCAGGATTATGGTGAGTGCACTGATTGGTCTTTAGTAGGGAACAGTCAGACAGATGGTAGGAAAATGCTGCTACCAGTGGTGAGTGGTAGAGATACTCCTAGGATAGTCGCTGAGTTGTACGTTAGTGCAAAGACAAGCTCCAGCTCTATTGGGTTGGGAAAAGGAAAGGACTGGGACCTGGCGGGTGCCCAATATAGCCTGAGTGAGTGCTGGGAACCTGCGGTAGCCTGGGGTATGGACTCCCTGGTCTTAGCATCTGAGGATGTAGGAGAGAGGTTACCCTGGGCGACAGGTAGAAGTTCAGAGAACCAGTAGTGACAGATCAGCCAGGACCCAGGAACAACAGGATAGCATAATCCTGGTTAGGGAGGCGTTGTCCTTAGCAACAGGTTACAACATAGGTGTTAACTGGGATGAGCAACAAGCCCCAGGTAGCGGGGAAAAGAGGATAAGTAGGAGGTTGGTGGATAACTCCTGTACCCTCTCTGTGGAAGGTACCATGTCCCTCAAAGTAAACCAGCTGCAGAGTGTCTTGCAAGGATGGATACCCCAGAATAGGTGCTTTGACCCTGGAGGAAGGTTTGTACAAGGTGAAAAGGCCTATGGCCTTTATCAAAGGGGGGGTATGTGGTGATATGACCTTAGAAGATCGCATTTCTCCACCACTAGATGTTCTGCAGCAGCTGAGTTCCAAGGTATGGGTTACCAAGTTGCTGGCTGTCAGTGAGGAAGACCAGCAGTTTGGAAAAGGTAACCATGAGTTAATTACTCAGGTGGTAATTAGAAGAGTTGCTCAGCTGCTTGTCCAACTTATAGGTCTGTTAAATAGCCTGGTCTTCAGTGTACCAAGGGGGGAGCATGGCTCACAGTTGGTGTTGGACATGTGCAGGTCTTGTCCAGGAGAGTATCATGGGTTCTTCCCCCAGGCTTGAGAGAAGCCAGACCCAAGGGCTATCCTGTACAGTGTGAGTACATGTTTGTGGGGCTGGGTAGTAGACCCAGACCACTGCTAGAGAGGGACTCTGTACGGTTAGGTAGTGGCTGGACGGCCTAGGATTTATTTTGTTTGCTTTATATGTTTTGCTGTGTTGAAGAATAAAGCTGGCGGAGGCCAGACTTCAAGAGAATCCTGTGTCGACTTGCTGTTCCGTTTACCAAAGCGGCGATCCCAGAGCGAGATTGTCCCCCAGGCTGGGCCAAGATGGTGGCCGAACACGAGTGAACGCTTACAACATGTATAAGCACAACATACACCCTGTCATAGTTTTTTACACATACACGTGTTGAAGCACATACATCTTACACGCCCTGTAGTTCTACAAGCCCCAGAATAACCAATCTTCCCAGAGAGGCTGCTCAGCGGAGGAGGCGGAGGCTTTCCTGGCTCCAGATAGAGATTCTGCCAGTGATTCGGATGAGGAGTTTATTGCGTTGCCTTGTCCGAATCACCCGAATCCTCCGCTAATGAGGGTCCTTCCAGTAGACGTGTGTCAGAAGAGGTGACCCCATATGGACTCCAGCTCCAGATAATTATCAGCCACAAATCCCTGACTTTGTGGCCACCCAAGGAGTCCGTATCAACACTACAGACCTCACTGAAATAGATTTTTTAAAATATTTTTCTCTGAGGATCTGGTAGATGTCATGGTGGCACAGACCAATCTCTATGCCCAGCAGTTTTTGGCCCTAAACCCCACATCATCCTTCTGCAGGTGGACCCATGGACGCTGCAGAAATGATGACATTATTCTGCATATGGGATAGTGAAGAAGCCTGAGGCCCGGCAGTATTGGGGTACTGATATTTTCTACAGTCCTCCCTTTTACCGCCATGCCATGTCTTGTCCACTCTTTGAACAAATTCAAAGATTCTTGCATTATGCAGATAATGCACTGTGCCCGCCCCGTGATGACCCCACCTATGACCGCTCGTATAAAGTTCGGCCTGTTATCACCATTTCAGCGCCATATTTTCAGCGGTCTATACCCCTGAGAAATGTATTTGTGTGGACGAGTCCCTCTTACATTTCATGGGCAGACTTAAATTCCACCAGTACCTGCCCAGTAAAAGAGTGTGATACGGGATAAAAATATACAAGCTGTGCGAGAGGACCTCCGGGTACACCCACAGCTTCAGGATTTGTGAAGGTAAGGACAGCCATATAGTACCCCCAGAATGCTGTCCTTACCTAAAAATAAGTGGAAAATATTGTGGGATTTGGTGCACCCACTGCTGGATAAAGGTGACCACCTGTACATGGATAACTGTTACACCAGCATTCCACTTTTAAGTCCCTCGGATGCCATCGTACAGCAGCCTCCGGCACAGTGTGCAGGAGCCAGAGGGGACTCCCTAAACCCTTTGTTGCACAATTGCTCCCAAGGGGAGAAAGCAGGTCTCAATCCAGTGATGATCTGCTTTTGGTCAAATATAAGGACAAGAGGGACGTCCTTGTATTGACCACATGTCACGGCCCCAGCACTACCCCTGCCCATGTACAAGGTACCAGTACAGTCGCCCTCAAACCCAACTGTATTAGGGATTGCAATCAGTACATGGGAGGGGTAGACCTGTTAGACCAGGTGCTGCAGCCGTACAGTGCCACACGGAAGACCAAAGTGTGGTACAAGAAGCTGCCGTGCACATTGTGCAGATGGCAATGTACAAGGCTTTTATTCTCTTCTGTTGTACAGGCCAAGCAGGGACGGTTATTACCTTCCAAGAGAAGGGAAATACAGGCGCTGGTTTATGGGAACCAGGGAGAGGTCCCAGCACTTCTGGTTCTGACGTCCCCTGTATTGTACCCGGGCAGCATTTCCCTAATGAAATCCCCTCCACTGGTAAAATGGGAAGGACACAAAAAAGTGCAGAGTGTGATACAAAAGGAGAAAAGACCCAACTTCCCCAGTTTTGAGACCTGCCCTGATGAAGCCCGGCCTCTGCATACAGATAGCTTCACACTGCACCGCTCCTCCATGGATTACTGGCTGTAGCTTTCTTTTATACTCTTTGTATCTGCACCGTTCCCTGAAGCACCGAACCCTTCATAGATCGTATTATGCGGTAACACGGCGCAGCCGGAATAATGGCAGTTTGTATTTTTTTTTCGCCTTTTTAATGCACAATAATGTCTGGGAATTAATTTTATGAAACACTTGTCAGGTCAAGATTTTAATAACACCCCTTGAAATGTTCCTTGAGGGGCGAACTTTCTAAAATGGGGTCACTTTTGGGTGTTTCATAATCTCAGTTCACATCACAGTATGTTCAATGGAACAGCACTTGCTTTGTAATTCAGTAAAATAGGCGTGCCCAGCAAGAGGCCGCTGCGTCTCCTCTATGGCATGTAGCAGGGGCCAGCCAAATCCTAGGGCAGCGGTGGCGAACCTATGGCACGCGTGCCGGAAGTGGCACACAGGGCCATCTCTCCTGGCACGCGTACCAGGCTGGCCACTCGCTGGGTTCCTGCACGGTCAGCCGGACGCCGCGCTAATAGAGCACGGCGTCCGTGTCACAGTTTCGGACCTGGGGCCTCCGGCAGGCCTAACACAGCGGCAGTCGGGACCCGCCGCGGACCATCAGTGCTGAGGGTGCGCGGCGGCCCCGTGCACTCAGCTGGGCAGCGATGCGATGTAGTTACATCATCGCGCCGCTGCCTGTCCTCTGGCGCACAGCCCGTCATAGGCTGTGCGACCGAGGAGCTGCCGGAGGAACGTCCCCGCGCGAGGAGAGAAGATAGAAGAGGAGCGAGCGAGCTGGTGGGACGGAGGTAAGTAAATTAGTGTTCTTATTTTATTTGTGTAATATATATACAGGCTGGGGGAGCGTGCAGGGTATATACAGGCTGGGGAGAGCCGGCTATAATAACCCGGCAAAAAGGGGAGCGTGCAGGCTATATACAGGCTGGGGGAGGGGGGTGGCCAGGCTATATACAGGCAAGTGGTTGATGGGGCGTGCAGTCTTTATACAGGCTGGGGGAGCATGCAGGCTATTTAAGGCTGGGGGAGCATGCGGCTAAAATACAGGCTGGGGGAAGCGTGGCCCAGGGCTTAAAACAGGGTGGGGGAGCATGGCTTTAAGGCTATATACAGGCTGGGGGAGCATGCTGGCTATATACAGGCTGGGGGAGCGTGCTGGCTATTTACAGGCTGGGGGAGCGTGCTGGCTATATACAGGCTGGGGCAGCGTGCTGGCTATATACAGGCTGGGGGGGGGGGGGAGAGCCGGCTATATACTGGCATGGTGGGGAGAGCCGGCTATATACAGGCTGGGGGGGAGAGCCGGCTATATACAGGCTGGGGGAGCGGGCTATATACTGCTGTGGGCAGCGGGCTATATACTGCTGTGGGGAGAGCTGGCAATATACTGCTGTGGGGAGAGCTGGCTATATTCTGCTGTATGCTGTATGCTGCCTGGTGGGGAGAGCTATCTGCCTGTATACTGCCTGTGGGGAGCTATCTGTCTGTATACTGCCTGTGGAGAGCTATCTATCTGTATACTGCCTGTGGGGAGCTATCTGTCTGTACACTGCCTGTGGGGAGCTGTATATTGCCTGTGGGGAGCTGTATATTGCCTGTGGGGAGCTGTATACTGCCTGTGGGGAGCTGTATACTGCCTGTGGGGAGCTGTATACTGCCTGTGGGGACCTATATCTGTATACGTATCTGCCTGAGGGGACCTATATGTATATACCTGCCTAATTTCGGGAACCTATACACCTACCTAACTTAGGGGACTTGTATACCTGTAAGTAAGGCGTTGCTTTAAAAGTGAGGATTCTAAGATATTTGTGTCTAAATCTGCAGGTATGAGTGTTGGTCGGGAGAAATCAGTATGAAGGTGTGAACCAGATGGAGAAGAAACCGGAATGTGAACGACTTACTGGAGAAACGTCACATGTGAATCACTAAATGTGCCTGAAATGTAATCTCTGATATGTGTGCAAAGTGTAATGGTTTATATTCAGTAATGGTGTGGCGGTATTATTCAGTCACTTTGTGGTGGTTGTGGTATTATTCAGTCACTTTGTGGTGGTTGTGGTATTATTCAGTCACTATGTGGTGGTTGTGGTATTATTCAGTCACTATGTGGTGGTTGTGGTATTATTCAGTCACTATGTGGTGGTTGTGGTATTATTCAGTCACTTTGTGGTGGTTGTGGTATTATTCAGTCACTTTGTGGTGGTTGTGGTATTATTCAGTCACTATGTGGTGGTTGTGGTATTATTCAGTCACTATGTGGTGGTGGTGTTGTGGTATTATTCAGCAACTAGGTGGTGGTGCTGGTGGTGGTGTGGTGGTATTATGCAGTCCTAATGTGGGTGGTGCTGGGTGTTGTGGTATTATGCAGTCACTATGTGGTGGTGCTGGTGTTGTGGTATTATTCAGTCACTATGTGGTGGTGCTGGTGTTGTGGTATTATTCAGTCACTATGTGGTGGTGTGGCTGGGGTTTGGTTTTTATTCAGTCACTATGTGGTGGTGCTGGTGTTGTGGTATTATTCAGTCACTATGTGGTGGTGCTGGTGTTGTGGTATTATTCAGTCACTATGTGGTGGTGGTGCTGGTGTTGTGGTATTATTCAGTCACTATGTGGTGGTGGTGCTGGTGTTGTGGTATTATTCAGTCACTATGTGGTGGTGGTGCTGGTGGTGTTGTGGTATTATTCAGTCACTATGTGGTGGTGCTGGTGGTGTTGTGGTATTATTCAGTCACTATGTGGTGGTGGTGCTGGTGGTGTTGTGGTATTATTCAGTCACTATGTGGTGGTGTTGTGGTATTATTCAGTCACTATGTGGTGGTGTTGTGGTATTATTCAGTCACTATGTGGTGGTGGTGCTGATGGTTTTGTGGTATTATTCAGTCACTATGTGGTGGTGGTGGTGTTGTGGTAATTATTCAGTCACTATGTGGTGGTGGTGTTGTGGTATTATTCAGTCACTATGTGGTGGTGGTGTTGTGGTAATTATTCAGTCACTATGTGGTGGTGGTGTTGTGGTATTATTCAATCACTATGTGGTGGTGGTGTTGTATTATTCAGTCACTATGTGGTGGTGGTGTTGTGGTATTATTCAGTCACTATGTGGTGGTGATGGTGGTGTTGTGGTATTATTCAGTCACTATGTGGTGATTATATGTGGTGTTGTGGTATTATTCAGTCACTATGTGGTGGTGATATGTGGTCGTGGTGTAGTGGTATTATTCACTCAACTGTCTGCTGAGCACCTGTGTACACTGCTATCTACCACAATATGGTCACTGTATAGTGTAAATATGGCAGAGGGATGGGCTAAGCGGCCGTCACATCCCTTGTATTAATTATTGTGCAGCCCCACTTCCCAACGTCACCTCCCTGCTTCGTGCTGACGTCGGCGGCACTTTGCGGTAACTAAGGTATTTTTCGGTCGCAGTTTCGGCACTCGGTCTCAAAAAGGTTCGCCATCACTGTCCTAGGTTAACATGTGGGGTTTCCCGAGAACGGGAGACATGGCAGAGAATTTTTCACTTTTGCACAAGGCGCGCCGCTGTTATTGTGAAAGGCTCTGGAATAAATACAAGATAATTGTGATTTTCACCTTATACCTCTAAATGCATTATCTATAAAAAACCCTCCCGTGGGGTCAAAACGTACATATACCCCTAGATGAATTTACTGACGGGTGTGGTTTTAAAAATGGGGTCATTTTTTTTTTTTATCTGTTCTGGAACTTGGGGAGCTCTACTAACACAACATGAGGGCCTCCAACCAATCCAGCTTATTTAGCACTCCCAATGCCAAATAGCGCTCCTTCCCTTCTGAGACTCACCACGTGCCCCAAACCTACTTTATGACCACATATGGGGTATTGCCGTACTCAGAAGAAGTTGGGCAAAAGGTTTTGGGGTGTTTTTTCTCCTCCATTTTTGTGAAAATGAACTATTTGAGAATAATGGTACATTTTGGGGGGAAAACTGTATTTTTTGTTTTTTACTACCTGATTCTAAAAAATTCTGTGAAAAGTCTGAGCGGTCAAAATGCACACTATACCCCTAGATGAATTCATTGAGAGATGTAGTTTGCAAAATGGGGTCACTTTTG
This sequence comes from Phyllomedusa bahiana, assembly GCA_025379985.1. Taxonomy (NCBI): domain Eukaryota; kingdom Metazoa; phylum Chordata; class Amphibia; order Anura; family Hylidae; genus Phyllomedusa; species Phyllomedusa bahiana. The sequence continues at coordinate 64,962 of JAODAL010006690.1, forward strand.
GGGGTTTTTCCCTTTTCGGGGAATTTGGGAGCCTCAAATGAAACTGGGGATCCCAACAATCCAGTTATTTTGCACTCCAAAGCCAAATAGTGCTCCCCCCTTCTGAGACTCACCCATCCAAAACCCTACTTATGACCGATATGGGTCGTCACCTCAGAAGAAATTGCTCAGCAGGGGTTTTGGGTACTTTTTCGTACTTTTCCTTTTGACTTTTAAACATTTTGGGCAAATTTCTGATTTATTGGAAAAAAATAACATTTTTCTTTTCTTTTGACAAGACGAATAACCCTCGTCACTATTACCCGGTACCCCGCACGAGGGGGACTGGGAAGAGCTGGGCAAAAGTCGAAACCGACCCTCTAATGCGTGGTAGCTTCTGGGGGGCTGGGATTTTTAGGGGGGGAAACCAAATTTATTGAGCTTTATCTTAATAAATCATCCTCAGCTGCAATCTTTGCTCTTTCACCTTTAAAAAATCTAAAAAGCAAATTATTTTAAAAAAAAACGATTGGAATCCCCCCATTTTCCACAACCCGCCCAAGGGGAAAACCGACGGCGAGCCTATACTAAAATGGAAATACCTCAAAAGGGGTATCCTGTCATTGTGGGGGTTCAAATTCTCTTAACAATAATCAAATGTGCACCGAGAAAACAAATCACAACCTGCCTCGCTGCTATGAAAGTGCTTTCTGGTTTATTCACAAAAATGGTAGTTTTTGTTATACCTTTGCATATTAGTAGATAAGTGCATCACATGTACCTGGCTGTGGGGTCAAATTGGCACGTTGTTATCTATAGACCACCCTCACAGCTTCAGGAATGTCTAAACACATGTGTAACTTCTGACTAGGCGCCATCTTGAATTACACACGATCTATAACAAACTACTACAGGCGGCCATTTTGTTTAACACATTAATAACAAAAGATATACATACAGCTTTTACATGCTGTGTTATATAGGTATGTGCCTATTATATATATATATATATATATATATATATATATATTTATATATATATATATATATTGTAAGGCCCCGAAGGGCAAGGTGATAAACGGAGTATACATAGGCCCCAGAGTTCTCGCTCAGGTATGGCGAGAGTAATACAGGTCACCGAGAGACCTGGCCTCGGTGAGGTAGAAGCCGGCACTTAGTTTGTGTCGCTGCATTAGGCGGTTTGGCACATGTTTACCAAAGTAGTTTAGCTGTGGAAACACAGCTTAGTCCGGGTCCGGCTTTTACCGGGAGCAGTAAAAGAGTTGGATGGGTGGCTGCTCCCCCAGGTTCCAGTGCCAGGGTTTCGTCTGGCTACATAGGTCAGCTAGTCAGCTGACTGGGGGGGTGTTGGAGTTACAGGCCGGGAAGCTAGGCCTGAAAAGATTTACACCACAAGTTCCAAGCTACAAGTTTATAGTAAGGACTACATTTTTTAGTTAGCGCTCGGGACGAGAAAGGAGTTTATTTTGTGTATTTTTTGTATGGACATACGTTTTGGGCTGCCATCTGCACAATAAACGCCGGGGAAGAACCGTGTTTTTTGCTACAGCTGTCTGTGTCTCCATTTGCCCTGGGACTTCGCGTACCACCGAGCTTACCCCCTTACAAGTTGGTGGAGGATGCGGGCATAACGTTTAAGAGACTGTACTCTTGGGGAGACTTACACCCGTTTAACGGACAGTTGCGGGAAAACCCATGTCCTGGGTAAAAGCGGCCACAGGGCCCAAAAAAGCAGAGATGGCGAGCATGGAGGAACTAATAAAACAGCGGTGCAGTTCAAACCTCCACCTGCAACAACCCTTTACTGCGCAGCAAGAAACAAACGCCCAGCAACGACGTGTGCATGAGGAAGCCATAAAGGCGAAAGAGTGAAACCAACCTGCTGTTGGCGCAGGTTCCCCAGAGAGGGCTAAGGAGCAAGCAACAGGTGAATCAGTCCCTGCAACAGCAGATACAACCCTTTAAACAGAAAGACAAAGGGTGACTCAGGGGTTGCAGACGGCACCCCGACAGCTCGTGCAAAAGTGCGCTCAGCAAAAAGACGGCCAAGGATGACGTCGAGGCCTATCTATGCACGTTCGAGAGGATCGCTGAGAGGGAGCAACTAACCCCAAGACCAGTGGGCGGACTTTGCTGGCCCCTTTCGGGATGGGAGAACCCCAAAAGGCATACTTTGATTTACAGGTCCAGGATGCCAAAGTCTATACCAAGCCCGGGGAGAGATCCTGGCTCGGCTCGGAGTAACTTGGCTGTTCGGGGACACAGCGTGTGTACTCCTGGGAGTACAACCCGAAAAAACCTGCGCGGGTCACAGATGTATGACCTGTTCCATCTGACAAGCAAGTGGCTGCAGCCAGAGGAGTTTGACGTCCACAACAGATTCTCGAACGGGTGGTGTGTGACCGTTTTGTATGTGCCCTGCCCTGTGGGATTCAACGCTGCCTAGGGTACACCGATCCAAAAAGCGTGGATGAGCTGGTGTCCGTCGTGGAGCTTTTTTACCGCCACTGAGGAGTTCCTGCAGGACTTGCATACCCCAGGGAACCAGGAAGACCATCAGCTTGGTAAAAACTGTTCCTATTACTAGGGGGGCTAGACTGAAACGGCAAAGAAGGGTGGCCCCTGTCAGAGCGCACCGGTAAAACGAATGCCAAGTCCCAAAAAGGACTTTACTACTAGGCCTCATGGCCATGTAGTCTGCTGGCGCTGCCAGGGTCTGGGACATGTGGCTGCTAACTGCCCTCTCCAAAATGAGTCCATGGATTGTGACTTGGGAAGGCACAGGTCGTATTATGCCCGGCCTGCTTACGCTGCCCACAGGGAAATATGGGTGACCGCAGGTGTGCCTGTCAGAGTGGAGGGTCATTCCAGTAACGGCTCCTCATGGACTCGGGGAGTCTAGTGACTTTAGTCCAAGCCAGTCTGGTACCTGCAGCTAAAATCCAGACCCGCTGCTTGGAGTCTATGTATTCATGGGGACATTAAGGACTATCCCACGGCCGGGCCCACGGTGGAGACTCCCTGTGGGTCGGTGAGCCATGAAGTGGGTGTTGTACAAGAACTTGCACACCAAGTTATTGTAGGACGGGACTTTCCACGTTCTGGAACATGTGGGAAAATAAGCAAAGCAGGGTGTGTAAGCCCCTCATCTGTCTAATGTGTATAACCATGTCACATCAAATGCAGCCCTGAATACGGGTGATTTTCCTCTGGAGGTCCTGGCAGGGGACTCAGATGAAACTCCCCTGAGATTGAGTTCTCAAGTTTGAAAAATTGCCAGGGGAAACTTTGTACCGAGCAATTAAGGGGACCCTAACTTAGTGAATGCCTTTAAAAGTGTTAAGGTCATAAATGGCGCCATCCAAGACCCTGACACTGAGTTGGTGTATCCCCATTTTGCAGTCCAAAATGACCTCCATATTAGAGTAAAAGGACTCCGACTGAGGTCATAGAGCGCTGGGGGTGCCCCAATCGCATGTTCGCTCGGTATTGGAGCTGGGTCATTCCCAAAGTGCTGGGTGGGCACCTAGGGGTAGAAAAAAACCCCGGGGAAAGTATCGAGCGGAATTTCTTCTGGCCAGGGATTTATAAGGCTATAGAGGACATCTGCCAGTCTGTCCCGAGTGCCAAGTTAATTTCCCACGGCCCCAATTTCGTAACCACTGGTTCCACTACCCATCATTGAGGTCCCGTTTGAGCGGATAGCCATGGACCTAGTAGGGCCCCTCCCAAAGTCTGCAAGAGGTCACCAGCACATATTAGTTGTGCTAGATTACGCCACCCATTACCCTGAAGCCATCCCGCTTAGAAACACGTCATCCAAAGTCATTGCACGTGAGCTGTTTCAGATGTTCACCAGAACCGGCATCCCTAAAGAGATTTTGACAGACCAGGGGACGCCCTTTATGTCAAAAATTACCAAAGAGCTATGTAGGCTCCTGAATATCACCCATCTGCGTACGTCCGTGTACCATCTCCAGACGGATGGCCTGGTAGAACGGGTTTTAAACCGAACTCTAAAAGGGATGCTTAAAAAAAGGGAGTGGACCAAAGATGGAAAGGACTGGGGGGCCGTCTGTTACCATACTTAATGTTTTCCATCAAGAGGTCCCACAGGCTCCCGGGGTTTCTCCCCCTTTGAGCTACTGTATGGTAGGCATCCCAGAGGGCTGTTAGACATGGTAAGGAAACCTGGGAACAGGAGCAAAAACCCCCCACCGCGTGTTATAGACCACCCCTAGTGGACATGCAAGACAGAATTACGTCAGTTACGCCAATCGTAAAAGAACACATGCAGCAAGCTCAGGAAGCACAGGCCAGAATATACAATAGGTCTGTGAGGGTCAGGTAATTTAAATCAGGTGATCGGGTGTTGGTTTTAGTGCCGACCGTGGAGAGTAAATTCCTCGCTAAGTGGCAAGGTCCCTATGAGGTCAGGAAGAAAATAGCCCAGGTAAATTACAAGGTATACCAGCCCGGGAGAGAAAGCCCTTACAAATTTACCATATCAACCTACTAAAACCCTGGAAGGACAGAGGTTCTTACAGCAGACATGGTGGCCAAGAAAGTACCCAACACTGAGTTACCCGAGGTCCGTATATCACAGTCATTGTCAGCAGTTCAGGTACAAGAGGTCAGAGAGTTCCTGCAGAGGAATAGAGAGACCTTCTCAGAATTACCAGCTCGGACAAATATTAAAGAGCATGAAAATTGGGACAGACCATGGCCAAAAGGTGGGCTGAGGGCCGTATCGTGTGCCGAAGCTCAGAGGGAAGGCTATCTCAGAGGAGGTACAGAAAATGTTAGCCTTGGGAGTTAAGAGAGGTCAAAAAGTGGCTGGTCAAGTCCCATTTTTCCTCATCCCTAAACCTGATGGCACTCTCAGGTTTGTAATGACTTCCGGGGGTTAAATGAGTGTTTAAAGTTTGACGCCTATCCCCTGCCAAGGGTGGACGAATTGATTGAACGTCTGGGCCCTGCAAGATATATTACCACCCTTGACCTGACCAAAGGGGACTGCAGGTGCCCTTACCAAGGAGGCGGAGAAAAAAATGGCCCTTTTTCTACACACCCGATGGCCATTTTCAGTACGTAGTACTCCCTTTTGGCCTACATGGGTCCCCAGCCACTTTTCAAGACTTATGGATATAATCCTACAGCCCCACAGAGCATTTTGCAGCAGCCTACTTAGATGATGTGTCATTTTTAGCACAGACCCGGGAATCGCATCTACATAAGGTCCAGGCAGTATTAGACTCCATCCGGGAGGCTGGTATGACGGCAAACCCAAAAAGTGTGCGATCGGCCTTGAGGAGCTCGCTACTTGGGGTAAAAAATTGGACTGGGGTTATTAAACCACAAATGGACAAAGTCGAGGCTATTAAAAAGTGGCCACAAAACCCGTCTCAAAAAAAACAGGTGAGAGCTTTTCTAAGGGATCGCTGGATATTATCGAAGGTTTGTCCCAAATTTTGCCACCATCGCAGCGCCCCTGACAGACCTACAAAAGGGGCTAAGTCCAATAGGGGTAAAATGGGATGAGAAGTCAAAGAAGCCTTTCCCGAAATTAAAAGAGGTCTTAGTAAGAGGCCATGTTAATTGCACCCCCACTTTAAAAGGGTATTTATAGTACAGGCAGATACCTCTAATGTTGGTCTAGGAGCAGTCCTGTCACAGGTAGTTAATGGTGAAGAAACACCCAGTAGTCTACTGAGCAGGAAGTTACATCGGCGGAAAAAAATTACGCCATAATAGAGAGAGAGTGCCTGGCTCTTAAGTGGCGATTGAGTCCTTAAGGGACTATTTTTCTGGCAGACAATTTAGGCTGGTCACCGACACTCACCTTTAAAAGGATGGCTCAGAATAAAGGCAAAAAATGCTAGTGTTACCAGGTGGTTTCTTGCCTTACAGGACTACAAGTCCTATGTGGAACATCGTCCTGGATCTCAGCAAGGCAATGCGGACGCGTTGTCACGTGTCCATTGTCTGAAGGCACAATGTGCTCCTCCCCACAGGTCTGAGCAGAGGGGGGGAATATGTAAGGCCCCGAAGGGCAAGGTGATAAACGGGGTATACATAGGCCCCAGAGTTCTCGCTCAGGTATGGCGAGAGTAATACAGGTCACCGAGAGACCTGGGCCCCGGTGAGGTAGAAGCCGGCACTTAGTCTGTGTCAGCTGCATTAGGCGGTTTTGGGACATGTTTACCAAGTAGTTTAGCTGTGAAAACACAGCTTAGTCCGGGTCCGGCTTTTACCGGGAGCAGTCAAAGAGTTGGGTGGGTGGCTGCTCCCCCAGGTTCCAGTGCCAGGGTTTCGTCTGGCTACAAAAGGTCAGCTAGTCAGCTGACTGTGGGGGTGTCTGGAGTTACAGGCCAGGAAACTAGGCCTGAGAGACTACACCACAAGTTCCAAGTACAAGCTGATAGTAAGGAACTACATTTGTTTAGTTTGCGCTCAGACGAGCAGGAGTTTATTTTGTGTATTATTTGTATGGACATACGTTATGGGCTGCCATCTGCACAATAAACGCCGGGGAAGAACCGTGCTATTGCTACAAGGCTGTCTGTGTCTCCATTTGCCCTGGGACTTCGCTGTACCACCGAGCTTACCCCTTACAATATAATATTATATATATATATATATATATATATATAATATATATTATATAATATATATATATATATATAACCATTATATATATATATATATATATATATAATATGTATATGTGAGGTATATACTAACTAATACATTAAAATAGAGACACAAAGGATCACACATATATAACCTTTGTTCCCATCCACAACAGTCCCCCCTTGAGACTTTGTTCTCATTTTTTAATCTTTCCCTATCCTCTTTCCCTATTCCTCTTTCCCTATTCTGTCTTTTACGGAAGTACCTCGCCCCGACAAGGGCGGCCCCGCAGTCCCTGATACGCCCTAGCTCACCCTACACCTCTATGGTCTAATTCTTTGATGAGACGTGCGGTTGCAGAGGGGAGTAGATGACTTTCCGGAGCACTTCTGACGTCAATGGTCTCTCATGGAATAATGTCTTAATGTCCACATCATCATAGGAGTCAGGCTTTGGACAGCTGAAGGCTGTGGTAGTGTCGCTGTCATCATAGAGGCCAGGCCGTGGACAACTGTTCATCATGATGGGAGTAGCCTGGTCCACAGCTTTCACAAATAGTTTCCTCAAACAAGGGAGAACACAACAGACAATTAGAGCAAGAATTAGCAGCACAATCAATATGGCAATACCTATCTGGGCAAGCATTCCCTGCCAACCCTTAAACCATGAAGTAAACCACTGTTCCCAGGGGTGATCTATGCCTGAGTTACGCTTTAATTCTTCTGAGAGATCATCTAGCTTTTTAATGGCCACAGTCACTTTACCGTTCGGCCCTGTATTATCTGGGATAAAGGTACAGCAGGTTTCTCCGATCATTTTGCACACTCCTCCCTTCTCAGCCAACACCATGTCCAGGGCCATCCGGTTCTGCCAGGCTACAGCAGAGGTTGGGCCCTCCTGATCTGCCAGGCCCTGTAGGGCGTCTCTGGTGTAATTCACAAATCTCTGCTGGTTGTAATATATGTAATTTATCCAATCTACATTCTTGTTGACAGTGATTATCGGTAGCAGAGATTCAAACCCAGCGGCCACTTGGTCCCTTGCCTTAAACTCATCAGGGACCCCCCTTGGGACTCCTATAGCATCGATATACACATGGGGGTCGAAGCTGCCCTTTGGGGAGGTTTCTCTTCTCCTCCTGGCTCTGATTGTGTCACTATCTTCTGACCCCTCACTCAATATATGGAATGGGATGAGTAACTTAGTCAGGGCACATTGTCCGGTCCAGTTGCCCTCCAGTTTGGTCCTAAGTTTAAGATCTCCACATATCCAATATATGTCCCCTAGGGATTGGACCTGATTTTGTAAAGCGCTGCCACTGATGTTACTGTATGTGGAGCAATAACCTTTCTTAGGGAATTTGCCCAGGAATCTGCCATTTCCCACACTACTGGTATAGCAGGTGTAATTGCCTGGGTAGACTGTGACCCCAACTGTTGGCTTTGTTGCTTTTTGGATGATTGGGTACTCTGCCTTCCAGTCCTCACAGGCAGCATGATCTGTGGTGGTGTTGGTGTATAAACTAAGAAAGCATTCTTGTGCTGCCTCGGGAATCTCTAGTGGGACAGTGCCTATATGAGGTCTGGCAGCTGAACAGACATAGCAGTTTGTTTTGTTATGTTGGGCAGCTGTATATTTTACCCAATCTAGCCACAAGTTTTTATCTGAGAACCCAGTCTCTACCCTTATAGTATCATCAAGGGTAGGATCAGCCATGGCTGTCATGCCCTGAAAAGTCTGCACATGGGGCATAAGTGGGTTTACCGGTGTGGGTGCTGGGACTCCCAACCATTTCTCTGGATCTGTATTCATGTCCTTCAACTGAATTTTCTCTTTAAAACCCCGTGCCCCTCCCCGTATATAAGCTCCCAGGACATATATACCGCCATCAGTCTCCTGAGGGTTTTCAATAGTTAGCGTTAGGGGCATGCTTTCACCTGGTACTCCCTGTTCTCGACAGGTTCCAGTCTTTGTCAACCTTATTCTAGTAAGTAGGGGTTTTCCCTGTTTATCTTTCCTATTTAAGGCAGTCTCTGGTCTATACCCCCAGTCATTCCCTGTGTTCCAACCTACAGCACCCCAGTGATAGCAAGAGGGTCCCCAATACTCATCGGTCACACACAAGTATATACACCGTGCAGCAGAAGATTGCTCATTGTAGATGTTGCACTGTATGGGAACCTCGGGACAACATACTACATCACAAAAGTCAAAAGAATATGTGGCTACATGAGCACTGGATGAATTAAACCAAAGGGTGACCATCCCTCTCTCCTTGGTAATGGCCACTGATGGATTCTTCCCAAGAGTTAAAACAACATAGCTACTTAACATCAGTAAGAGCACCGTCTGCTTCATCTCTGGGGGTTGGAGCGATCTTGCAGTGTGACGCATGAATCCAGTTATTATTATTATTATTATTTATTTTAAAGCGCCATTGATTCCAGGGCGCTGTACATTCGAGGGGGTTACATACATTACATAAGTCAAACGAGTACAGTGATAAGGGATAATGACAATTGGCACGACAGAGGGAGAGAGGACCCTACCCGCGAGGGCTTACAATCTACAAGGAGGGGGAAAGAGACAGAGGTGAGGGGCAGACATGTCTGTGGGGGAAAGTAGTGACAAGTTTAGTGAAGGTTATAGGCAAGCCTGAAGAGATGGGTTTTCAGGTTGTTTTGAAGCTGGCGAGAGTGGAAGAGAGTCTGATGTGTTGGGGCAGTGAGTTCCAGAGTGTGGGTGAAGCACGGGAGAAGTCTTGGAGACGGTTGTGTGAGGAGCTGATAAGGGGAGAGCAGAGGAGAAGGTCCTGTGAGGAGCGGAGAGTGCGTGAGGGGAGATATTTGGAAGTTAGGGCAGAGATGTATGGAGGGGAGGGGTCATGGGAGCCTTGTGGGTCGAAGTTGCTAGCTTGAAATGAATTCGCTGGGCAATGGGACGCCAGTGAAGGGATTGGCAGAGGGGAGAGGCAGAGGAGTAGCGAGGAGAGAGGTGGATAAGACGGGCAGCAGAGTTAAAAGGGGGATTGGAGGGGAGCGAGGGTGCTAGCTGGGAGGCCACTGAAAGGATGTTGCAGTAGTCTAGGCGGAGATGACAAGGGCAGGGACCAGAATTTTGTAGTGTCATAGCCGGGGAAAGGAGGGGATGCGAGAGATGTTTTTCAGGGGGAGGCGGGGGAGGCAGAGGTGGGGGGTTTTGGATGGTGGTTTGCAAGATAAAGCAGAGTCAAGGATTACTCCAAGGCAGCGGACTTGTGGGACCGGTGAAAGTGTAGAGCCGTGGATTGTAATAGAGAGGTCAGGGGCAGGGGTAGAGTTGGACGGTGGAAAGATGATGAGTTCTGTTTTCTCCACATTTAGTTTTAGGAGACGTGATGAGAAGAAGGAGGAAATGGAGGACAGACAGTCAGGGATCCGGGAGAGTAGAGAAGTGACATCTGGGCCGGAGATGTAGAGTTGGGTATCGTCAGCATACAGGTGGTAATGAAAGCCATGTGAGGGCTTTCCTGCCACTTTGACAGATGTGGTCGTGGTCAACAGGACTTGATATGGCCCTTCGAATCTCGGCTCCAACGTCTTACGCACAAACTTCTTCACGTAGACCCAGTCTCCAGGTTGTAGCTTATGGGCAGCAACGTCTGAGTCTGGGTCTGGAATGGAAGAGAAAACTCTGGAATGTATAAGAGACAACTCTTTAGCCAACGCAGTAACATAAGAGGCCATAGCATCATTTTGTAGCTGCAACTGCTGAGGGAAATATGCACCTAACCTGGGGGCACTACCAAACAGGATCTCATAGGGCGAGAGAGCTAACTTTCCCCGGGGCGTGTACCTGACGCTAAATAAAGCTATGGGCAGGCTGTCTGGCCAGGGCATGCCAACTTCTCTTGCTGCTTTGAGCATTCTGGACTTCAGGGTTCCGTTCATTCTTTCCACTTTCCCACTGCTTTCCGGATGGTACGGGGTGTGCAGAGCTAGAGTACTTCCCAATGCTGTCCATACTTCCTTCATCAAGTTGGCTGTGAACGCTGGTCCCTGATCACTCTCAATCACTTCTGGTACTCCATACCGGCACACAACTTCTGTCAGCAGCTTCTTTGCAGTCGTCTTTGCTGTGATATCGGCTACAGGGAACGCTTCTGGCCATCCTGAAAACATGTCCACAATGACAAGGGCATATTCGTATCTTCCTGACTTGGGCATCTGTATGTGGTCAATTTGGATCCTTTGGAAGGGATGGAGAGGTTTTGCCAGATGTCTGGGTGGTACTTTTACCGGCTTCCCAGGGTTGCATTCAGCACAGGTGACACAGGCTCTGGTGAAGGAGTCCGTGAGTGTAGAAATTCCTGGTGCTAGGTAGTACTTGTCAATCAATCCATTCATCAACGTCTTAGACAAGTGTCCTGGCCCATGCGCCCACTGTACAACTGCTGGATATAGAGCCCTGGGCAGACAGGGGCGTCTGCCAACTCTGTAAATCCCATCTTCTCCTTCTTTAGCTCCTTTTTTCTTCCAAGCTCCTTTTTCTGCATCCTCTGCTTGTTGTTGCAATTTGCATAGCAGACGCTTGGATGGAGGATCTGTGGTTGTTGGCTCTTGTGTGCTCATAGTGGGTGCACAATCATCCTTTAAGGCTGCTTTCTTTGCCTCTCTGTCTGCCATATATTTTCCTTGTGCCTCTTCAGTGTTGAGTTTTCCATGTGCCTTCACTTTTAAGACAGCGACCTTCTCTGGCAGTATTTAGCGCATCCATGAGTTGTTGATGGCTTCTCATGCTTGGGCTGGGTTCCCTGCTGCTGTCAGGAATCCCTTTTGGATTTCCCCAAAAGGGGCCAAAATCATGCGCCACTCCATAGGCATATCTGGAGTCTGTGTAAAATGTTGGCTGTCTTGCCTTTGGCCAGTCTGCAGGCTGTGGTCAAAGCTCCAATTCTGCTTCTTGTGCCGACTTATACGAAGGTAAGCTTTTTGCCTCCAACACAGCATCCATCGTTGTAACTGCATATCCTGTGTGATAACGGCCTTTTTCCTCTGCAAATCTGGATCCATCCACATAGATGACATACTCTGGATTCGTGAGTGGTTCTTCTGAGACAAACGGGAGATGGGATGTCTCCATTTGATTCTCCTGAGAGTGGAAGGAGGGTAGCTGGATTGAGTACATTGCATCTCATTAGCGTTACATTGTCCGGTATGAGGAGAGAACATTGGAGTCTCAGATATCGTGCTGCTGACATGTGCTTAGGCAGTGTCTGATTCAAAATGGCAGAGATGTCATGAGGCGCCAACAAGACGAGAGAATGTCCAAGCACAAATATCCGCTGTCTTGTCCAGCAGCACATGGGCTGCAAATACAGCACGTAAACAGAAAGATCCACCCCGAGCCACCGGGTCCAGCCTTGCAGAGTAGTATCCAATTGGTCTGTTTCGGTCTCCATGGGCCTGTGCTAAAAACTCCAGGGCATGTCCTTTTTTTCCCTCTCTGATACAAAGAGCTTAAAGGTCTTCTGGTAATCCGGAATGCCTAGTGCGGGGGCACTGGCAATAGCTGTTTTCAGCTTCTGGAAGGACTCCAAAGCATCTTCATCAAGATGGAAGGGGGTAGTCTTTACTGCTTCAAACAAAGGCTGCATGAGAGTGGATGCACCTGGAATCCAAGAGCGACAATAAGAGATTAGACCAAGAAATGTCTGGAGCTGCTTGACACCTTAAGGTACTTGAATCCCTTGTATTGCCTTCTTCCTCTCAGTTTTTGAGGTGTCTTGCTTTGAAGAGAGGCAATGACCCGAAATACCCCTCGTTCTTGGCACCATTGGGGCTTTGTTAAGAGAAACTTTTACAACCCCTTTCTGCCAGGACAGTAGAAGTGATTCAGAGGCTTCTTCTGCCATCACAAGGGTGTCTGCCACATACCAGAAGGTCATCCACATAATGAAGGACAGTCCACACCGGATGCAAGTCTTTTCCCTCCCTTTTAGTACTGAAGACATAGCCTTGGAAAATTGACTAGGGCTGTTCTGTGCTCCTTGTGGCAAGACCACCCATTTATACTGGGTTGACTCATGGGTGAAGGCGAAAAGATATTGACACGCAGGATCAAGAGGCACACTGAAATAAGCATTTGCCAAATCAATAACTGTGAAATATCTTGAGTCTGGCGGCACATTGGACAGCAGAGTGTAAGGGTTTTGTACAATGGGGGTCTCCAAGATGGTAGCCTCATTCACCGCTCGAAGGTCTTGTACCATACGAAACTGGGGTGGCTGGCCTTTGCCCACCTTCTTCTTCACAGGGAACAGAGGCGTGTTGCATACGGAAGTACATTGTACTATGGCTCCATTTTGAAGAAGCGCCTTTATTTGCTTGGAGATTGCCTCAGATTGGGCAATAGAAAGTGGGTATTGTGGCTTCCTTGGCGGCCGTGCTCCAGGCTTCAGATGCACTGTCACTGGAGGAACATCCAGTCTTCCAATATCTTCAGGTCCAGTAGACCATAAGTGAGACGGAATATGGTCCAAAACTGCTTGTGGTATCTCCTGGCCTAGAAGAGGTTCCAAATGGTGAGGAGAGGAGAGTAGTAGCCATGTTCTCTCATCCGTTAGGTCCGATAGTAGAGAGATGCGACCATTCTTGTGGAAATGTATCTTGGCATGGATTTTTGATAGGATGTCAGTTCCGAGGAGATTTACTGGACACGTATCAGAAACAACGTTTCTGACAGCAGATTGGGGGGAAGGGGAAATGACCGCCCAACATAGTGGGATGGGGGTTTTGATTTTTTCCTTGGAACGCCACCCCAACCCCCCACACAGGGGGACCCCCTTTTTGGGGAAACAAAAAATTTTGGGATTTAAACACTCGGTTTGATTCCCAATTTTGGTTTCCCACGGTTTTTCCATGGGAAATGGGGGTTGGGGTTTTCCCTTTTCCACATCAAGGGGAAAGTGTTGGTACTGGACCATGTGGAGGGGGGATGGCTCGCTTGCAGAACGTCCCCTTGAAAGGTTTGTTTGAAAATGGGGGTTTTGGATCCCGGTTTTCCTTGCCCTTTTTGGGGTTGTGGGCTTTGGGATTTGGGTTTCTGGGGTATTAACCCCGGGGCCTTTCCCTACCCCCCCCTTTGGCTGTTCCTAACCCCCCCTTTTGAGCGGCAGAGGGCCCTGCATTTTCCTTTCTAACATGCCCTTTGGTTTTTTGGCGGGGGTTTAAAGCAAAATAGGGGCGGTCTTGGCTGTTGGTCCGGGGGTTTTTCCCTTTTGGGGACCACCCATCACGGGGAGCAGCCGGGTTTTTTCACAGTTTTGGGGGACAGTTTTTGTTCTCAATACCTTTTCCCAAATAGGGGGGCAGGTATTTCTGGTAAAAGTTTTTTCTCAGGCCAAAAACCATCCTCAGGGCTTCTTGATGGGTTCACAGGCCACCCCCAAAGGGAAATTGGTAAAAATTACCCGACCCATGGGGCCCTTCTAAAAGGGAAAAAAAATTTCCTATACGTTTTGAATAATATTTCCCCACTGTTTCCCCCTTTAGCATGATTGCCCCCCCCCCCCCCCCCCCCCCCCCCCCGCAGTGTCGCCCCTGATTGAAAATTTTCTGCCCTTTAGCCCGGGTTTCAGCTTTTTCACAAAATTCCCCCCTTTAAATTCAGCAGGGGACCTTTTTTCATCCCCCGGCGGCTTGAAGAGGGGAATTTGCCCCTTTAATAGGCCAGTATGAATCCCCTGTTTTAAACAAATGCAAGGACCTTTAAACTTTCCAATTTTGCTTTTTGAGTTCTTTGCAAAATCTGCGCTATTTTCCCTGTAATAGGACATAGGTTGTTTCTCAGGGTCCGGAAATTTTCACCCCGTTAAGACAGATGCCTTGACTTGGTGGGAATGTAACATAATAAAGTTCGGGCCTTCGCACCCCCCCCCCTGGGAGTGAGGCCTGTGAATTTAAAGGGGGTTTGCCGTTTGTCAATTTCCTTTTGCCTCTCCACTGGTCAGCTGACTACTTCCCCCAAATTTTCCTTCCCCGGGGGGTGTATGCAGTGGGCCGTGGTGTGCCCCCGCCCGCAGCAAGGCCCAAAATTTTCCTTTGGTTGGCGTTGAGGGTCATCCAGCTCGTTCCTTTCCCCCCCTTGTCATCCTTCTTTGTTTGGAGCCCGCCCCCCACGGGATTTTTTTCCTCCCGTAACCCTAAGGGTTTTCCACTGTGGGTGGGCCCGGGGCCTGGTCGCCATATATTCCCCCGGTTTTTGCTTCCCTTTAATTTGGGGAAATTTTCAGTGCTATGTGTTCCATCTTGGTCCCGGGAAAAGGAAGTGGTTTAACCCCCGGGGGTGGGCGGGGATTAACCCGGAGGAAGAGGATGCGACTTCCTAATGGGAGCAGAGGCGAGGCTGGAGGGAGGGAAATGGGAAAAGGAAGGGGGGCCCGGGGAGTTTTGGGACTAAAAGGTTTCGGTTTGTCTGGGTGTATGGCAGGGCTGGGCAAATTTGGTGTTTGGGGGGGAAAGGGGGCCCGGGTGACTTGTGTCCAGGTGGGCTGGGTTTTTAGGGCGTGGTTCCCTATTGTTGGGAGCAGTTTTGTTTACACCCCCCGACTTTGCTCCCCCACCCCCAAAACAAGTTCCCCCCGCCCTTAAGGGGGTCGGCACAGTTTTCCCCTTGTCTGGGATGGGATCAAAAGGGTTATGATACCCATATACAAACCTTTCTTTGTTATTGTTCCTCCTCTGTCCATCCTTCATCTTTAAAAACTTACTGCGTAAAAAACCTTTATTCAGCTGCCTCCAAATAAAAACCCAAATCTTTCAATCACCCCATATTCTACAAGGGCATTTTTCCCATTTCAGGTGAAGCCTGCCAGACGGGCCAAAATCAGCCCCCTTTTATCAAACCTTCATTCTAAGTGTTTCCCCTTATACCTTGTCTTTTAAGGGCTAGCCTTTCAGGGTGGGCTTCGCCTCACTGTATTTTTGAGCCCTTTTTTGGGCCCCATCACTGCACTTTGTTTCTTATCAACACAATGAGACTCTTATCTAACGTGGTTAATTCCCTCTAAACCCAGCAGATGGCACTGTACACCAACCTAAACTCGCATACCAAAACTTCTTTGTTTCTATCTGCAGGACACACACACGACAGACTCGTATCAAATGTTAAAAAAACGATTTCATACATGCTGTCTCAGCTTTTCCTCTACACCAAGAAAAAGCCTGAATTCATGATTCCACCATCAAATGAATTCTCAATTTAATCACAAGATGCTTTTTTTTTTTTCTCCAAGCCAGCTGACCAGTCCACCGCTCCACCGCAGGGACTTAGAACTCCCCTGTTACTCCCAGGGGAGATTCTCATAAACCACAGAGCTGGGCCTCTCGGCTTTTATGCTCTGTTCTCAGCTGCCTTAACACCTTGCGTCCCAGCTCTGCTTTCAATCAGTTCCAAAACATTCAATACACATAAAACAGAAAATACCCCACAAGGAGTTAATTTGACAGGTCATAGGTTCAATAGCATGGGCCGACTCGTTGCCTGTCAGCGTGACCTAACAATTAACCGATGAACATAGTACAGCACCCACTAGACACACCGATCTGCCCAGATAAGCAAAGTATGAACTCTACTTACCCAGACAGATATTCAGAAGAGTGATGGCGCCTTTATCTCTCCTCTGCGTCCGCCAGTAGAAGCTGCACCAGTTCAGTTTTCGGTTAATAAATCAGATCCAAGCCCATGCCCCACGTTACAAGGCGACATCTGAAATGGAAAGTAGCCTCAAAGGGGCTATCCTGTCCTTGTGGGGGTTCAAATTATCTTAAAAATAATAAAAGGTGCACCGAGAAAACAAATCACAACATGCCTCACTGCTATGAAAGTGCTTTCTGGTTTATTAACAAAAATGGTAGTTTTTTTTATACCTTTGAATATTAGTAGATAAGAACCATCACATGTACCTGGCTGTGAGGGTCTATTGGCACGTTGTTATCTATAGACCACTCCTCACAGCTTCAGGAATGTCTAAACACAGGGTGTAACTTCTGACTAGGCGCCATCTTGGATTACACGACGATCTATACAAACTACTACAGGGTTATATATATATATATATATATATATATATATATATATATAATATATATGTGTGTATATGTGAGGTATATAATAACTAATACATTAAAATAGAGAAACAAAGGATCACACATATATAACCTTTGTTCCCATCCACAACAATAATATAAGAATGGGAATGTCCATCGATACTGGTCCCTTCCCATTTTAAAAATACCAGCCTGCAGCCACCCCAGAAAGGGATCATCACATTAGAGGGTCCGTTTCTGACGGTTACCCGGCTCATCCCAGCACCCCTGGTGCATTGAGTACTGGGGTAATAGTGACACCGCCAGCACTAGTAATGGAGAGGCGTCTGTCACATGCCTCTATTACTATCACTGGAAGAAAATGAAAAAAAACTGAAAAACAGAAAAAAACTATTCATTTAAATAAACACTCCCCGTCACCTGCCCTCATCAACCATCTTACTAAAGAAATAGATGCAACACTGGTCCGTTGTAGTCCAAGAGGGAAATCTGTAAAAATATAGAAACTCTACAGAAGGGGCAGTACCCAGCTTTCCTGGATGATGAATAGCCTACTGGGTGCCTGGGAAAGCTGGGTGACATCCCTCACAGCAGGAGCCTATGAAATCAGTTGCACCTATCTCTCACAGCAGGCACATGGCTGTTCTGGGGATGTCACCCAGCTTTCTCGGCCAATTAATAGTCTGTCAAGCATCTGGTAAAGCTGGGTGACATCTTCTGCAGCAGGCTTCCAGAAAAGCAAGGTTCCTGTTGCAGGGGATGGGTGCCACTCAACTTTCCTGGAGGCAGGAGGTCATGGTGGATGGGAGGAACCAGGTGGTGAAAAGGAGAAAAGGAAGTGACATCAGTTCCTCTGCACTCGGTGGCTGTCACAAAGAGCGTTCCTGACAGACGGTCAATGACTTCCGCCACTGTGCATTCCACAAATAGTGAACTGCACAGCGCATTCCCAGGAATTCAGAGCTGGATCTCTGGGACATACAATAAAATCAGGATCTCTCTTAATAGTCCCGGGACATCGCTCCCAAAACAGGGCAGTTGAGAGGTGATATCCAGGGCAGTAGTACATTGTTATATAGTCCCCATCATGGGGCCTTGAACTACGTAGGGGCCTAGCACTATGGCGTATATTGGGTCCATTAACTATGTAGGGGCCACGCACTGTGGTGTATATTGGGGCCATGAACTATGTAGGGCTCCCGCACTGTGGTGTATATTTGGGTCATGAACTATTTAGGGGCCCCACACTGTGGTGTATATTGGGGCCATGAACTATGTAGGGGCCCCGCACTGTGGTGTATATTGGGGCCATGAACTATTTAGGGCCCCTCACTGTAGTTTATTTTGGGGCCATGAACTGTATAGGGGACCCGCACTGTGGTGTATATTGGGGCCATGAACTATGTACAGGCCCCACCATGTGGTGTATATTGGGACCATGAACTATGTAGGGCCCCGCACTGTGGTGTATATTGGGGCCATGAACTATATCATGGTTCCCGCACTATGCTGTATATTGGGGCCATGAACTATGTTGGGCCCCGCACTGTGGTGTATATTGGGACCATGAACTATGTACAGGCCCCACACTGTGGTGTATATTGGGGCCATGAACTATGTAGGGCCCCGCACTGTGGTGTATATTGGGGCCATGAACTATATAATGGTTCCCGCACTATGCTGTATATTGGGGCCATGAACTATGTAGGGCCCCACACTGTGGTGTATATTGTGGCCGGGCACAGCATGGGGCCTCTGGACCATGTGTGACTGCAGCTCAACATTACCCCAGTTATCAGCCCTCTCCTTCCAGTATATTCTGCTGTGTCTGCTCATGCTCCGCCCACCACATCATCCTCCAATCACAGGCAGCGATGTTATGATGTGGGCTGTATGGCTGATGTGCTCTATACACTACAGGACCTTCCATGATGTCACAGTCATGTGATCAGGAGGAGTCAGGAATCTATTGGCCACTTCCTATCATGTGACCAGTGTGATGTCACCACAGGTCCTTTACCCCCTGGTATAACCCTCCCCTGTAGGTAGAACAGGTAAGACTCCACACATTGCTTGTTCCCTCCTCATCTCCCGCCTGGATTACTGCAGCCTCTTCTCTGCTCCTCCCGTCTAGTCCTCTCCTCCCCTTCATCCTCCGCTGCCCGGCTGCTCCACCTCTCTCCTCGCTGCTCCTCTGACAATCCCTCCACTTGCTCTCAATCCTCCTCGTCTTCTTCAGGTTCCTCAGGTCCAGGACTCTCACAGCTAAAGACAATGGCCCTTTTCATCAATGACCCCCCAAGGATGGACAAGGACGGAGACCTCAGGGCCCCCAGGATATTAGACCTCACCCTGGAGATCATCTACTTGGTAACTGGAGAGGTGAGAGTCTCACATGACCTCGCTCTTCTCTCTATCAGTAACAGGTGAATGATGGGAAAGGTGAGGGGTTCTTAGAATCTATGTAGTGATCAGTGTCTCCCCATACACAGGATTACACAGTAGTGAAGAAGTCGTCTGGTGAGTGTGTGGCCCCCGTGTGTCAGGAGGACGGAGCAGCACCCAGAGCCCACCCTCCACCTCATTCACTGATAAGAAGACCCTAAAATGACCCCAGGATCCCTGAGCTGCGATGGAGAGGTGGGGGGAAGCGGGGGAAATTTACTAACACGGGGTGAGGGGTTGGGATGATGAGAGTAGGGGAATGTGGGACATTATACATCAGACAGGGGTTTATGGATGGGGGGTTCTTTTTTGGGGATGAAGAAAAGGGGTGGGGGGAATGCGGGGAAATTTATACATAAAAAAGGGGAGGGTTTTTGGATGTTTGAGAGGGAGGGAATGCTGGGAATTATAAAAAAAAAGGGGTATATGGGTCTGGTGAAGAGGTGGGGGGAATGGGGGGAATTTATACAAAAAAAAGGGGGATAAATGGTTGGATGATGATGAAAGTGAGGGGAAAATGCTGGGACATTTAATAACACGGGGGTTTGATAGGTTTGGAGATGATAGAGGGGGGGGGGAAAATGTGGGACATTATACATAACAGGGATGAGGGAGTTGCTTGATGAGAGAGGGGGGGGAATGCGGGACATTATAAATAACACAGGGAGAGGGCCCCCGGGAAAGATGGGGGGACCCTTGTTTGTCAGGTTCCAAAGGTGCAGATGTCGCGTCAAATTTCCCCCATCCAGGGGGGGGGTAAACATAAAAGGCACAGGGATCTGTCCCAAAGGGGCATGATGGGGGATCAACGGTTTTGCTGACATACAATGTGGGGGAGAAAAGAAACGCCGGAGTGAGTCACCATCCAATCTCTTTCTACTCCATCTCTGCTCTGTTTCTTGTAAAAATTGGAGGTGTTTGAGAAAAAATTGGACAGACAGGTATACCGAAGTCATGTTTTCCATCCTGTTTTCCCCTACAAAAGGGGGATCAGTAGGAGAAATTAGCAAAAGGATGCCCCCGCCCCCCGTATTCCCCAGGATGCCAGGGGGAATACCCCAGAAAATCATAAGTAGAGGGAGGAAGCCCTTTTTAAAAATATGCCAGAAGGGAAAAAATGCACTTATTTCAGGTTTTTGTTTTTTGGGGGGAAAAATCTGATTGATATTAAGGATGAGGTGAAGCAGAAGAGGGATGTCCGGGGATTCCGGGTAGAGAGCCCTTACAAAATTGAACGGGGGGTGGGCCTCCCGCAGCCACAGATGGTCATAGATATTTGGGGTCCTTATGTTTACTGTTGCTGTTGAATGTTCCCTATGCACATGGGGGAAGATTGACTGATACAAGTGGAGCTGAAAAAAGAGAAGATGAGGAGCGTTTAGCTGAGGATGAGTGAGTGAAGGGGAAAATCCCCCGAAGAAAGTACCCCGGTTAATAGAAATTTAATTCAGAGGTTTCTTTGGGATCCCTTTTTAATCTGGGGGGACCCGGGAGGTGATTCTTCCCAGGGTTCTATGGGGCTGCCCAAAGGGCTTAGGGTCAGTTTTGGGGTTTACCTTCTGTGAGAACTCTGTCTGAGGCGGGATTGAGGACACTTAGTAGATCCCCTTTAGCCCCCCGTGGGGGCACATATGAGTTTAGAGGCAAAAAGGAAACATTTTAGAAAAGGTCAAATTTTGGGAAAAATGAATGAAAACCCCGAGGGGATGTGATTCCCCTTTTTTTATTATGGACACTTATTGCGTGTTTGGGGGCTGGTTGGGGGTTCCTTTGGGGGGGTTCCCTTAGGGCCCCCCTTTCCCAGAACAGCCCGATTTTTTTGTGAATTGGATACAAAAGGGCCGGAAACCTTATTACAGATTTTATGGGAAAAATCCCTTTTTATTCCACCCCCCAAACCTAGGATGCTCTTTAAAATGGAACTGGGGGTGCAGGTTAGGCCAAAAAGCCCCCATCGTCCCTCCTGAGTTTATGGAGATGTGCCTTTTTCTCATGATGATTGGTTTAAGCCATGATGAGATTTTCACTAACCAGATGGTGTCCACTTGTATTTAAAATGAGCCCCCCTTTGGGATTAAGGGCAAAATGTGTGGGAGAGGACAGCTGATTTTTCGACAAGGGTTTTGGTCCAGATCTTTTCAAATCCGGTTTATTGAAAAAAAGTGATGAGGGGAGGAGAAAAACCCCGGACTGTCATGATGGTTTTCAGTGTTAACAAGGATTTTATAAGGCGCAGTTTACAAGGCCAAGGTTTTCATGCAGATTTTTTAACACTGAAAAGGGGTGAAAATGATAGAAAAAACACAGTGAAGCCCTTCATTTTCTCCCCGGACCTTGTGTGCAGCACAGACAGCAGCGAGACAGGGGCGAATGATCCATAAGGTTCTGGTAGGTTTTTTATTGTATCCAAAATGATGATTCACAGGCTCAATTGGGTTTGTGAATTTTTGGGCCAGGGTAGTATTGAAGTTTTGGTCATTCTTTTAACAATGTCAACTTTTAGCCCGTGATGACATGTTTTCATTTTCTTGCTGGAAGATCCCATCCCTTTCCCCGGGGAAACACTTTGCGAGGGTGGGGGGGATTCCAAGGTGGATTAGGGGTAAACCTTCCCCAAGGATGAGATGAGCAATCCAGAGAATGCCCGAAAACCCCTTTTTAGACCCTTAAAACTGCCAAAACCAGTTTGTTCTTCCGCAAAAGTTGCAGGGAGTTTTATTTTCTAATATTTCACACCCCCAAAAAAACGCCCTTCATTGCATGAAGAGAAAATTGACCATGGGGAAAACAAACTTTGCCCAAAGCAGATGTTCAATTCCCCATCTGACCCAAAAATACTGACCTTTTTCTGCTGTGCAGGTTTTTTAGTAGAGTCTGTGAATCTGTCTGCTCTAGCCCCATACACAATATGGTTAGCAGGGTGCAGGACGTCCATCTGCTTGGTGCCCCCAAAGCAGTAGGCTCAGCAAGGGCAGGAAACCCTTTTACTCGGGCCCATAACAGTAGGCTCGCAGCGGTGCAGTGACATCCGTTTTCCCGGGTCCCTCCCTTTTTTTAAACCGTTCCGGGTTTAAAGTTTTTTGAGGGGATATCCGTCTGTCCGGCCCCCTACACGTGGGTTTCTGTGCCCGGCCCAAAAACCCGAGTTAGAAGAGGGCAAATCGTCCCGTCCAGAGCATAGCGGGATGTTTTTTGGGGTGTGAAAAATCAGCCCCACCTGTAATAACAGAGGGATTGTGTTCAGAAAGCTTTTTACACCAAAATACCCCCCAAGCCCGCGCCCCACAGGAATTCTGGCATGAGCTTTGTGACGTAGGGAAAGGTATAGGGGGTCTGTGAATATCATTGGCTTTGTTCAAAACTTACGAGAGTTTTAAAATCAAAAATTAGCTTTCCCCCGATAAAGGGATGTTTAAAGAGACATTTTTAATACATTGGGAAAAGATTTTACTTTATTAGGATAAGAGATGTTATCAGGTCTCTGAGTACCACAATTTCTATGGTAACCTGCTTAAAAGAAGGTTATTATTGTTAGCAGAAGGCAGGCGGGGGGGGGTCACTCGATGGACTGATCTCTTTGTGAACTAATTAGATTTAACAAAATGAGCTGCAATAAACAAAAGGTACATGTGCTGTGAGGACTGAAAAACATCTTTGTCTGTAATCTTGGTAGAGAGAACAATCTCCTGCTCTGTCAGAGTAAGGGTTTGAAGTTGATATATGCTAATCACTGCTTTAGGATCATCCACAGCAAAAGGAGACATAGTGCAAAACAGCCTGTGAGGGAAAAAAATAATCCTAAAAATATTATTTTTTTTTAACCGAACAATTCCGTGAGATCTCTAAAGGAAACCGTATGTCCTCCCTAAGTTATAAAAAGGATGATATCATGCAGCCCTCTTCAGGAGGAAACCACCATATCCTGAATGTTCATCCAGGACGGCACAGTACAGATCTGTCGTATAATCCCCCGAATAATCATGTGCCCCACAGATGGTTACCACAAGTACTAGCCAAAATGAGGGAAAAAGGGTTACATGTGGTCAATGTGGAAAATTGTATACAAGACGCTAAAGTCGTCTAACACACAGAAGAAATCACACAGGAGAGAAGCCTTTTTCTTGTTCAGAATGTGGGAAATCTTTCACAGAGAAAGCAGACCTTGTTACACATGAGAGAATTCACACTGGCGAGAGGCCTTTTTCATGTTCAGAATGTGGGAAATCCTTTATACGTAAAGCAGATCTTGTTAGACATGAGAGAAATCACACTGGCGAGAGGCCTTTTTCATGTTAAGAATGTGGGAAATCTTTTACACAGAAAGGATATCCTGTTACACACAAGAGAATTCACACTGGCGAGAAGCCTTTTTCATGTGTAGAATGTGGGAAGTCGTTTACAGAGAAATCACATCTTGTTAGACATAAGAGAATTCACACAAGGGAGAAGCCTTTTTCATGTTCTGAATCTGGTTAATCATATCTTGTTAAACATAATAAAATTTACACTGCAGGGAAGGTGTAATGTTCACTAACAGCGACATGTACAGAAAATGTGAACTTTGTTGAGAGAAGTCACACAGAATGTGGAAAATGTTCATTATTAAAGCAAACCATTGATGTTCCAACACCTGAGATTGTTCTCAGATATTAACCAATAACAGTGTGTAAGTTCTATAACAATGTACAGAACATGAGGGAATTAGGTCTGGAGGTTAGTGTAAGTCTAAACAACAATTGTTAATAATTCACATATGAGATATACAGTTATGTATAAAATAATAGCAGTGTGTTTCAAATTAATGAGAAAATGCTCAATCCTCGTAGCAACATTTATTTCCATATGCACAAAGGCACTGGGAGCACTGGGAGTTCTGCACATTCACATCCAAATGAAACCATGAACGAAATATCACATTTTAAACTGAAGATGAAGAAATTGTGATAACCGGCTGCTCAAAAAATATCAGTGTGATCATTCCCATTAACTAACTCGAATATTTACAGTAAAATGAAATTTGTTCCCAGATTTCGCTTTTCTGTCATCACTGAACTAATATTTAGTTTTATAAATTTATTTCTGAGAACGGCTTCACATCTTTGTGCAATGGAGTCAACTAACGCCTGACACCTTTAAAAAAGCAGATTCTACTACATCCACAGTTCATTGCTTTTTTTAGGTTTTGCATTTTTAGTGTCACCGACAAAGTTTTCAATGGGGTTTGAGAACGGGGAAAAAAGGGGGGCCACTTATTACACAATCTTGTTGTTTTAAAAACCGGGATTTTCCCACTCACGGGTGTATTTGGGCTTTGTCCTGTTGACACACCCATTTCAAGGGCTGTATAAGGCAACATGACTTCTTCCATATTTCTATAAAACAAACTGATCCATGGTGCCCGGTATGCGAAAAAACCCCAACTCCGAGTATAGAAACATCCCAAACCATTCTTTTGCACCACCATGTTTTACATCTTCACAGTGACTGTGGCTTGAATTCAGTGTCTATGGGGTCGTCGACCAACTATCTGGGCCCTTTAGACCAATAAAACAATCTTGCTCTCATTTTTCCCTCAGATATTGCACCCTTCTCTTTAAAAGTCAGTGGGGGTTTTTTTGGTAAACTTTAACCCTTTTTCAAGACATTTATCTTTTTTACGGGGGTTTCAGCAAAATACGGGGCTTCAGTCGGCACCTTCTTTTGTTGAATACTCACATATAACTGAAGATCTTCTTTACTCTCCCGGAGTTCATCACGGAGGCCCTTTTTGCCATTTTTGTTTTTCAAATGATCTATCAGAGGGTCGTTTTCCCTTCCCCTCACCTGTTTCCCGTTTTTCCCTTTTAAAGCATGCTGATTTTTTTTATCACAGCCAAATATTTTCGCACTTTTTGATATGTTTTGCCCTCCCCAAATTTAGTTTCTTGATAAAAGGCCCTTATCCTTTTATAAAAATTTCTGAAAAACCCCCTTTGTTTTAACTGAGAATAGAAAAAACAAGAGAACAACTTTGGCCCCCTTTCCTTAAAAAAAGTCCATATTTGACTCCTGTTTTTTTCACAGAATAAATGCCCCCAGTAATTAAAGCCAACTGCATTTATTTTAACCCCCTTTATTAATTATCAGTTACACCAAATTAGCATGAGACGAAAAGTTTTGTTGATTTTTTGGGTTTTCCCCTTTCCCGGGTTTGCACCTACCAGGAATTTGTGACCGGGTTTGATTATGTTTTTCATACAAAATTAGAATTAAACCCATTATTTTCGTTAACTGTATTATTTTGCACATAACTGTTTTGACACAACATAAATTTAGCAAGAAAAACTCTGACCCCTTTGGAACTAGATATAGAGCCCCAAAATAACCCGCGCGACTTTTCAAAAAGTCATGGACCCAAGGCGCTATTCCTGGGCCCACACTCTTCTCTATTTACACTTTGGGGTCTGGGTCACTCAAAGTCCAGGGCTTTAAATACCACCTATATCGACGATACCCAACTCTACATCTCCCCCCAGATTTTACCGCCTCCTCCTCCGATCCTAGACGCCCTTTCTCCATATCCCCTTCTTCCCTCCGTCTCCTGAAACTAAACGTGGAAAAACTAAATTTTCCCACCATCCCACCTATCCCCCACCTGATCTCTCTCAAGTGATCTAACTCCCCCACACTCCACAAGCCCGCGCCTTGGGATAACCTTAGACCCCAATCTTCCTTCAAACTGCCATCCAAGCCCTCACCTCGCTTCCCAATAAAATAAATCAAATTATGTAGATCAAAACCCATGGGGTAATTACCTAAAAAATCAAACTTTTTTAAAACAAATAAAAAAACCCCCCCAAATATATACTATATAAAAAATGTTTGTCAAAAATTTACTTTACATTTAATAATATTCATTAAAAACAAAAAATAAAAGCCCCATTTCAACCTTTTTGGGAAAACAATAGTATTAAAATAAAAACCCCTCCTACACAAAATTAGGGGCGACATTATGAAGGGCCCTTTACCCAGTTTTCGGGCCGTCCCACGCGCCTCCCCCCGAATCCCGCTGTGGGGACACAGGTTTGGGGGCACTTTGGGCTGGGGCCCCGCATGAAGGGGTGGGCAGGGGGCGCGGTGGGGCGCGGTGTGGGGCTTTCCGGGGGGGGACGGGCGCGCCTATATTTCCGAGGCATGCCATCGGGGCCCAGCCCGACAAGCAGACCGGGTTTTTTGGTCTAAATCCCCGGGCCGAGGCGAAGTGAAGAGGTGGGAACATCAGGAAGCGGATCGAAAATCGCACAGAAGTCCGGCGTTTTCCCGCTCCGTGCACAGGAGTGTGACCCCCAAAAAAAAACCCCCTTTAAAAAGGGGCGGAAAACATGTCAAAAAGAGTGAATGTACAAAAAACACATAAAAAAAAAAAAAAAAACTTTTTCCCCAAACCTAAAACGGCACAATATCAAAAAAATTTTGGGAAAATTTGCCGGGAAAACAGTAATTCAAAATTCAAACCTATTCCTTTGGGTGGGCAGAAACCGCCAAAACAAAATGGGAGGACAGTAAACCCAAATTAAAACCTATGGGAAAATTGACCAATAAAAACCCATGGCGGACATTTAAAAAACAGTAAAATGCTGAAAAGAGCTGATTGGCGACAGGGCGGCTCGGCACGGCCAAATTCAAAATGGGACGACAAATCCCTTTTCCATCCTATGGGGGAGTTTGGACCAATCAAATCCAGGGGGGGGATAATTCAAAAATACAGTAAAAGACAGAAAAGGCTGATTGGCGAGCAGCGGAGTTTGGTATCCCAGCCAATCAGACGCGGCATTTTCCCCCTTTATAGTCTAGGAGAAGGGCGCACTGAAATCTCGGCGCTCACCCGTGCGGCATGAAGTTTTAATAAAAAAATTTTTTTATTAATTGTAAAACTTACAGATAAAGAGCCAAAAAATTGTAAAAAAATAAAGCAGTTAAAAACCCAAACAACGCGTTTGTCGCCGAGACCGGCTACATGGGAATTGCCATAGAAAATTGCCGGGAAATACAGTAATCAAATTTTTCATTTTAGGAAAAACCCCCCTGAAAGGGCGTTCCCTTCTAATTAAGATTTAAATCAAATGGGCACCCCCATTTAACCCTTTAAAAAAAGGCCTAAATTCAAACAACAGGTTTTCTCCGACATTGGGGAAGCACCTGCCCTTACCAACAAAGGGGGCTACTTTTCCTGGAGGGGAAAAAAATTTTACCGCTTTGTGGGCCCGGCCGCCAATTTTCTCGGCCCTCCATGGGGGTTTTTTAATGCAATCGAAACAAACTATATGGGGCCAAACACATTATAAAAACACCAATTTTCCAAGATTTTTAAAAAAAAAGAAAAATAATATGGGGGGTAACAAAAAAAAAATTAATTCCATAAAACATGTTTTTTTCTTTTTTTTTCGATGCACCCAACATTATCCTTTGGGTAACAAAAAAAGAAATAAAAAATGATTTAAGGGAAAAATTAAAATTTTTTTTTTCGAAACCACATAAAGTATTCCCTTTTAATACACACGTGACAACTTGGGTAGTGTTATAATGTATTTCGGCCCTAACCTTTTTATTTTTAGAAATTAGCCAATCACAGACGCCCAGAATTTCTTTCCCCAAAGAACTCTATGAAAAGACTCGCGCCTGATTGGGTAAGCGGGCAGCCCCCCCTCTTCAAACCCAAACACCGTTTTTTGCCTTTTTCGTAAAATTTAACGGGCCCCCTTTGAATATATTGGCCATTTTTTTCCAAGGCTAAATGGGGGTTTTTCGCTCCTTTTTGATTTGGGCAATTCTCCTCCATAGGGAAAAATGGGCTTTGTCGCTCCTATTCTGATTGGCAAACTCCCCCCCTAGCTAGAATGGGGCTTTGTCCTCCCATTCGATTTGGGTGACTAGGCAGCCCCCCTAGCTCGCCCAACACTCTTTGCAGCCTTTTACTGTATTTTGAACTGTCCCGCCCTGGATTCTGATTGTCCAAACCCTCCAAGGGTAAATGGGCTTTGTCGCTCCTATTCTGAAAAGGGCCGTTTTTTGCCACCAAAGAAAAGGTTTCAGATTTTAATTACTGTATTTTCCCCCCTTTTTCCCAAAATCATATTTCTTTAATTGCGCCTTCCGAGTTTGGGAAAGTGATTTTTTTTTTAAGAAGTGATTTTTTTCATTCAATTTCCCTTTTTTACACGTTTTTTGCCTTTAAAAAGGGGGATTTTTTCGGGGGAAACACACCCTGCTGCACGGAGCGGAGCCCGGAAAATTCTTCGCGATCTTCGAAAACCGCTTCCCGCATTTCCGATCCTGCTTCACTTTGCCCCGCCGGGGGGATTTTTACCCAAAAATGTAGAACGCCTTTTTTAAAGGGGATTTTTGCTCATACTCCCCCACCGACATCTGAATGATTTCTCGCCCCCACCTGTCTCGCTCGAACAATTCCGGGGCAGCCCGCACGGCGCCTAACCCGCACTGCCCCCACACACTGTCGAGGGGCGCGGACTTTTTTACCCGCATGTATGATGCACTCCCCGGGCGGCGAAGCAAGGCGCAGCGCCCCACGCCGCCCATGTCCCCACTTCGCCTCAAAAACCCGGCGAGGGGCGGCGGACTTTAAAGATATTATGACCCCCCGCCCGACATAAAACACGCAGATTCCGCCCGGGAAAATGGCGAAAAAGGGACCCCGACCCCGGGGTTCATACATTCGCCCTTAGTCTTTCTAAAATTTAAAAAAAAATTGGGGTTTAACCTTCCTTTTAACCTACAAAAAAATTTAAAAATACTTATCCTTTCAACATCTGCTTTGCCCCAAAACAACTTTCTGTCCCTACAAAAATTTCCCCCCAAAATGAACTTACAAAATTCCGGTCACCAATTCCCGACGGGGAAATAGTATAATAACACAGGGGGATTAGTTGCCTAAAGGTTATATTTTTCAAACTTAAACCCATTTTTATTCCGCAAAAAAGTTTTTTGAAATTTTCCCTCCCAAAATATACTTTTCTTTGGCAAACAAAAAGGCCAACACTGATTTCCCTCTCAAAAGGAAAATAAAAACTGCTGGGGCTAGCCCTTTCCTAGTTTTTACTTATTAGACGACTGTCATAGACCAGTTTATGGCATGGAAGCACCACCGAAACAAACTGGTGGCCCTTCAAAGAGCCCGCTCCCCCGCCCCCCTCTCTTTTCCCTGTGTCGTTTAAAAACCCCTTGGCCACTATGCTCAACTCTTGTGCAAGTCCACTCCAAAACTGGGAGAGCTCGCCCTACAACTTCCCAATACCCTTCTTCCCCTCACTTTTTCCACCCTCTTTCGCTTTTCCAGAACTTCTCTAACATTTGACTCAATGGGAACATTTTGGGGATTTCTTTTCCCCGAGGGGCCTCACCATGTTTTGGAATTAACCCTTTCCACAAATTGGGTTGAGAAATAAAAAATTTCCATGTCCGTAAATTTTAAAGATATCTACAAGTAATTTGTTTTCTGAAAGAGAATCTTGAAAGGAAATTGGAGGTTCTGGCTCCTGTTCTAAATATCTGCCAAGACTCTCTCCTGAGATAGCATAAAGGGACAAGAATTTTTATGTTATTCTCACCAAATGGTTAACAAACTAAATTGAGAGAAAGACTTCAGTAATTATTTTTCTGACTCACAATGGGAAAAACCCATGTACTGGTTTTATGGGTTTCACCAGTTTTATGGAACAATACCTGAAGCTCTTGGCTTGGTGGTACTATATCCCTGCCCATCTGCGTAAAATGTACCCAAATACCTATCCCTACTGCCAGGGCCGCCATCAGAAATTTCAGGGCCCCGTACAGCCAAAAAGTCTGGGCCCCCTCCTCCAACAGAAAAAAAAGATATTTGTGAATAATAAAAAAAAAACCTCCACACAATTGCAGCAATGTCTTTTACATTTATTTTTGGGACTTCACTGAAGTATAAATGATGTGTTATTTTTATGCTGAAGGTCGATACAATGCCGCCGATACTAAACAAAAATAGTTTTTATGTTCTACTACTTTTTTTTTATTATTATTTGCTTTGCATGGCCATTTTTTATAGCGAAAACCTTTTTTAGGGCTATATTTTTGAGGGCAAGCAGTAGTTTTACTGGCAAAAATTTGGGGTACATACAACTTTGAATCCCTTTTATACCAATTTATTGGCAAAGTAAGGTGAACAAAAAACACAACTCTGCCTTTTTTTTTCTTTTCCTTATTGTAGTGATTCTAATAAATAACATTACATTTTACGATGCAGGACTTTTACAGATATAGAAATACTTTTCAATCTTTTAAATAAAAAAGGAAGGGGTTGATTGATCTTATAATCTTTTTTTAAATTTTCTAATTTCTTTCGGGTACTCGAACACATAATTACTAGTAAAATATACCCCAGCATGTAGCTAACTCCAATTCTGGCCATTGTAGTAGAAGCACAGCCAGGTTTCCGATACAGATGGAGTGGGCACCATTTGTATACATATATACATAAGCATATCTACACACACCTAAGAACACACATAACCATACATACACATACTGTATACACATAACCATACATAATCATATATACACACATGTACATACCAATAATTAAACACCTAGAAACGAATACACACTCCTAAGAACACACAAACTGTATATACAAAACTATACATACACATGTAAACGTAATCTTACATACACCTAAGTATAGTTTTGGGAAAAGATAGCAAAATGGCGCCATTTAATATGAATCACAGCAAAACAGTGATAATGCCATCATTTACAGAGACAGTCTGAGTATTTGCTGTATCTTCAAACAAGATGGCATTATTAGTTTTACTGAGCTTTTTTAAATTGCAAAAAAAAATTGCAATTTTGCCACAATTTTTCAGAAATTGTGACAAGCTGCAATCTTGCCATCATTTCCCAAAAATATAGCAAAAATAGCGCTATTTTGCCGCGATTTTGCGCAAATCGTGGCAAAATGGCGCGCTTTTTACCACGATTTTGCGCAAATCGTGGCAAAACTGCGCCACTTTTGCAGCGAAAATTCAGGCAAAGAACATTGAAACACTGTCCTGTGTGTAGATGTTATGTACCTGCAGTCGAGCTGTGTCAGTCTTCTTGGGGATCAGGCTCCTAGAAGGCTGTCATCCTATTCAGCCAGCCATGCTCTCTTCTGCTGCTCCTGATAATGGCTGGGGGCGGGGCCTGCCGGGATTTCTCCTGCACTGTCAGTACAGGGAGCGGTGCCCTCTCTCCCACAGCACAGGAGCCGGGGCCCGGCCCGACACAACGCAGGAGCCGGGGCCCGGCCCGACACAACGCAGGAGCCGGGGCCCGGCCCGACACAGCGCAGGAGCCGGGGCCCGGCCCGACACAGCGCATGAGCCGGAGCCCGGCCCGACACAGCGCATGAGCCGGGGCCCGGCCCGACGCAGCGCATGAGCCGGGCCCGCCCGACACAGGAGGAGCGGCCCGGCCGAACAGCAGGAGCCGGGCCCGGCCCGAAACAGAGCAGGAGCCGGGGCCCGGCCCGAAACAGAGCAGGAGCCGGGGCCCGGCCCGACAGAGCGCAGGAGCCGGGGCCCGGCCCGACAGAGCGCAGGAGCCGGGGCCCGGCCCGACAGAGCACAAGAGCCGTGGTCCTGTCTTTAGTACAACGAACGGGCCATACTTTTGTTCATTTTACTGAACTTGTGAAACGAGGGTGGCAGCTGCTGCCGGCATCAGCGGGCCCCCCTTGCTTCACGTTTCAGTCAGGGCCCCGTACAGCAGTACTGGCTGTACTGCCCTATCGGCGGCCCTGCCTACTGCTGGAGATCATGTGGTAATCAAGGATCTCTATTCCACATATTCTGGCCCATTACTATGTGCTTTCTGGTCTAATGTCCTTGCTCTGCCCTCTGCTCTAGCCCACGTCCCATGCCATGTAGGCCGGGAATTTGCTTTGTTTCTGCTTGGTATAATCTCCATCCTACTCCAGCTCATTACAGTCAAGATATTCCCAATGACTGTGCACAGGGGACGGTTATAATCATCTAACAACACACCGACTGGGACAAAATAGAATTAAGGCATATCGCTCCACCACTCCCCTCCAACCCTGATACCACTCTCCCCTGTGCTACTATTATTCTGTATAATGCCACACACCTATATACTTTGAGTCTTACTTCCACAGATCTCTCATAGTTAACGTTCACCAGATCAAGACTGAGCTCCCAACACTCGTGTATTTCCTGTCTCGGATCCTCTCCAGCAATGCCCCGCATAGCCTTGGTGGTTGTCCACAACTTCACAGTCATCGCACTCAATCTACCTAACCAACTTCCGCCTGATTAACAGTAAACAGTGAGATATTATGGCCAGACCGGGTCAATGAGTCCTGTAAAGCCAGTACCAGTGACACAGAAATCTAGAACAGAGCACCATTTTTTGGGTGTATTTTGTAACTTGATGCCCTATTCTTAATGTAAATAAACTGTTGTACACCTAAACTAGACGCATTTCATGCCAGACACAATACATTTCAATGCGCCTAAATTACATTTATCAAATATGCTGGCAATTATATGCTATGTGCCTAACTTAGGCGCCTCAAATATGCTGTGAAAGGTAGACCAGACGCCAGATTTTTGACAGGTTCCTGCATTCAGATGCACTATGCACTCATTTAATGCGCCTTATAACTGGCGTGGCAGCACCTCTTTCCTGACATGTCGCCCATAAGCTTGATCCCCATGTGTGGTCACCAGACTGCTATGGGTTGAAGTAATGTGAAACTGAAATATTATTTGATTGGTGAAGGTACAGAGTTACTACTACATAGCAGACGACTCAGAAACATAGAACAGGAAGCAAAGGTACATCTACAAGAAATGTACAACTGTCACTGTAATAACATCTGACACAGGTTCCCCATCCAGTGGGAGTATAGGGTGGGGGATGTTCAAGGCAGGACCCTGTGAGAAAGAGGAAGGTAACACAGAAGCTTTAGGCTAATTCCAATTACACCTCAGAAGAAGACTCAAAAGGATATAACCGGCCATTCAGTCATTTGATCGGGGTTGTTCGGGCCAAAGTGGGGAGATGATTTCTGGTCTGTTCTTTGGTTTCTTAACTGGGGTAGAAGTTGGAGTTGGTCTAAGTAAATCTTTGTCCATCAAAGTGCTGAAGTAGTTGGAATAGCAGTGGGAGTTATTTGGAATTGATGTTATGTCACACAAAGGCCAATGCAGCTGCCAGGGATCTCTGCAATAAGCAGGTTATGACAGGAGGATGTACTAAGGTGTCTCTTTCCTGCCGCTGTTTGCAGGAATTCTGTTCAGATGTCTCCTGGGCCAGGAAGAGGTGTCTCAGCTAATATGGTGTTCATGCTCTAGCAGCGACTTTTTTTGGGTGATGGGAGGCAGTGAATCGGGTGTTGGGAGTAGTCGCAGTAGTAAGTGCAGACCCCAGCCAGAGTGTAGGTCAGGGATAGATGTCCCTGCCGACCGTTACTCACAGTTTCCAGCACTGACTGAGTCCTCCAGTAATGGCGCGCCGCTCCCCACTCCTGAGTCTTGCTAGCAGAGCTGTTGGCAGGGCTACCCTGGTCTTCTCACTCCCTTTCTGAGTTCTAAAATCTGCCCCTGTCTTCTCTGAAACCCGTCAATGTGAATGGAGGTGCTTGGCAGTAGTTGGAAAGGGTTTGTGTGCGCCGTTTTAGAATCTATGGACAGACTAGCGCTCTGGTGGACACCACAACAAATCGACCTCTACTTTTGTTTTAAATAATATATTTATTGAGTTTTTTACATATGAACAGGGCCGTTCCTAAGCCCAGGCAATCGCCCGGGGCGCCGTCCGTCCGGATAGCTGAGGGGGGCGCCGTCCATACAGAGAGCTTGGGGGGGGCACTGTCATTGTAAGGTGCGGAGGAGGAGCGCTGAGGGCGCAGGACCGTGTTGGTAGCTGCAGGGAGAGGGTGTGGTGGCGGCGCTGTCTGTATGAAGTGCTGAGGGGTGGGGAGCAGTGGGCGCCGTTACTTTCAACATTGGTAGCTCAGGGAGCTGCTCCTATGATCGGGGCTGCGGCGAGACTGGGCTTACGTCCCGCAGGTCCTTGTGGGTGGAGCGCGCAGGACGATAAAGGCTCATCACGCACCCACACTATGTATCAAGCGTTCGCTCTGCATTGTAGTCAGTGGAGAGAGGACGCTGATACTGTATGACAGGGCTGTTCCTGACTTCAAGGTAATTCAGTGTAAAACTCACACACATCCATTGCATCATGTAATGTCTGTATGTGGCACAAGTAATAGGTTATTAACCTGTTTCTTGTACCACACACAGCCATTACATGATATACACATTACATGTACCCCCCCAATAGGGGGGTTGTGAGTGGCACATGAGGGGTCACATATGTAACCCCTCATGTGCCACTCACAGCCCCCCCGTACAAGGTTACATCTATGTAACGGCTCTGAGCGGTACCTTTACATGTATGCGACATGTAGAGGTACCGCTCAGAGGCGTCACACATATGTAACCCCTCATATGTGCCTCTTCTAGCCGTGTGATGTAGAAACAAAATTTCTTTTTTTTCCAACACTAGTAAAACATTGAAAATTATAAAAATTGGGAGTGGGTGGAAGTTTACAACCATCAGAATAAAGGGCCGTTCACACGGCTTATTTCGGGCACGGATCCCAGCCATATTGCGTGCCGTACTGCGCTGCAATATGGCCGGAATCCGTGCCAGCCATTACGGTAATCCACAGTTCTCATAGAGAACTGTGGATTCCGTCTCTCCTCCCCGCTCGGCGAATACGCTGGGCGGGGAGAAAGTGACATGCACATTATCCTGGCGGGATACGCGCCGTGGATAATGGCTGTCTATGGGGCCAGTGAGATAGAAACATAGAGGCAGGTAAACAGAAAGGCATACCACAGATTAAACCACGTGTAGGGATGACAGAAGTCTACGCATGGTGCCGTACGGC
Source organism: Phyllomedusa bahiana (assembly GCA_025379985.1). Classification (NCBI taxonomy): domain Eukaryota; kingdom Metazoa; phylum Chordata; class Amphibia; order Anura; family Hylidae; genus Phyllomedusa; species Phyllomedusa bahiana. The sequence goes on from JAODAL010006690.1 coordinate 100,116, forward strand.
TGCCAAGGATCACCTCCCACCGGGACCAGAAAGTGAAGGATGTCTGACAGGGATTGAGTCGGCAGGCTGAACCGCAACTTCAGGCCGGCCCAAATTCCCAGCCAGCCGAGAGGAGAGACACCAAGAAGTAAGCAGGAAAGGTTTCATGATTTGGTCTATTTCTGTTTTAGGGTAAAATTTGCAAATAAATTTGCCCCATTTCTTAAAGAACCCTGCCGTCTGTAGTTCTATTGTCCTGATACTTAAAATTTTATCCATGTGCAGAAAGTGATTAATTAAGAGAATAACTTCTTGGGTGGACGGCACAGATGTATCCATTTGGTCAACAAGGCTTCCTTGGCCATCAACAGCATGGTATGTACCACAGACTGGTCAGACATGGATTGAGGTAGATTGTGGAATAGAAGTTGTGAAGGATCAAGGGCAGTGGCATAGCTACAGGGGTCGCAGCGGTCTCAATTGCGACCGGGCCCCTGAGCCAGAGGGGCCCACGGGCCCCCCACGCCACACTGCTGTCATCTCATGGTCATACAGACCCGACCATCGCCTGCTGAAAGAAGCAGCAGCCGGCAGTCAGCTCTGTACACAGAGGAGGATGGTGTCTTCAGAGATTCCTCAATCTCCTGCCGCCGCTGCTGGGATAGTGACTGACTGTGCAGCCTGGAGCACAGTAAGTGTAATCACAGTCACCAACAGCTTATATGTTATATATACACTCACCGGCCACTTTATTAGGTACACCATGCTAGTAACGGGTTGGACCCCCTTTTGCCTTCAGAACTGCCTCAATTCTTCGTGGCATAGATTCAACAAGGTGCTGGAAGCATTCCTCAGAGATTTTGGTCCATATTGACATGATGGCATCACACAGTTGCCGCAGATTTGTCGGCTGCACATCCATGATGCGAATCTCCCGTTCCACCACATCCCAAAGATGCTCTATTGGATTGAGATCTGGTGACTGTGGAGGCCATTTGAGTACAGTGAACTCATTGTCATGTTCAAGAAACCAGTCTGAGATGATTCCAGCTTTATGACATGGCGCATTATCCTGCTGAAAGTAGCCATCAGATGTTGGGTACATTGTGGTCATAAAGGGATGGACATGGTCAGCAGCAACAATACTCAGGTAGGCTGTGGCGTTGCAACGATGCTCAATGGTACCAAGGGGCCCAAAGAGTGCCAAGAAAATATTCCCCACACCATGACACCACCACCACCAGCCTGAACCGTTGATACAAGGCAGGATGGATCCATGCTTTCATGTTGTTGACGCCAAATTCTGACCCTACCATCCGAATGTCGCAGCAGAAATCGAGACTCATCAGACCAGCAACGTTTTTCCAATCTTCTACTGTCCAATTTCGATGAGCTTGGGCAAATTGGAGCCTCAGTTTTCCTGTTCTTAGCTGAAAGGAGTGGCACCCGGTGTGGTCTTCTGCTGTTGTAGCCCATCTGCCTCAAAGTTCGCCGTACTGTGCGTTCAGAGATGCTCTTCTGCCTACCTTGGTTGTAACGGGTGGCTATTTGAGTCAATGTTGCCTTTCTATCAGCTCGAACCAGTCTGCCCATTCTCCTTTGACCTCTGGCATCAACAAGGCATTTCCGCCCACAGGACTGCCGCTCACTGGATGTTTTTCTTTTTCGGACCATTCTGCTGTAAACCCTAGAGATGGTTGTGCGTGAAAAATCCCAGGAGATCAGCAGTTTTCTGAAATACTCAGACCAGCCCTTCTGGCACCAACAACCATGCCACGTTCAAAGGCACTCAAATCACCTTTCTTCCCCATACTGATGCTCGGTTTGAACTGCAGGAGATTGTCTTGACCATGTCTACATGCCTAAATGCACTGAGTTGCCTCCATGTGATTGGCTGATTAGAAATTAAGTGTTAACGAGCAGTTGGACAGGTGTACCTAATAAAGTGGCCGGTGAGTGTGTATATATATATATAAACATATATCTATATATATATATATATATATATATATATACACACACATTTAAAGTGTATGCTTTATGTTACATGAGGCTGGCCGGTGTGGCAGCCATGCTGGGACTTATAGTTCTACAGCAGCCACTGTAGAACTACAAGTACTAGAACACTAGATATGCTGTAAATTTTGAATGCTATCTAGTGTGGTATGCTGGGACTTGTAGTCCTACGGCGGCTGCTGTAGCACTACAAGTACCAGCATGTCTGCCACATAGGCCAGTCTCATGTAACATAAGGCATACACATTACAGGCACACACTACATATATATATATGTAGTGTGTGCGGGGTGTATGTGTATATATATATGTGTGTGTATATATGCGTGTATATGTGTGTGTATAAATATATGTGTGTATATATATATGTGTGTGTGTATATGTGTGTGTCTTTTGCATCCATGTGTATGTATATATGTGTGTATAAATATATGTGTGTGTTTATGTGTGTGTGTATATATGTGTGTATGTGTGTATAAATATATGTGTATATATGTGTGTGTGTGTATATATGTGTGTGTGTGTGTATAAATATATGTGTGTGTATAAATATATGTGTGTGTTGTAAGGCTGCAGCTGGGAAGGTCTACAATGGAGTGTATATCCCAGCCAGGTTCTGGGCGTATGCCTGGAGAGAGCAAGATACATGCCACCAAGGTAAGGAGCCTTGGTGGAGTGAAAGGCCATTGTTAAATAGGTGTCGGCAGGACAAACTGTCGGCATACATTTAAGTTGTCTGTTAGTATGGCTACCAGCCATTCCCGGGTCGGCCTTTCATTGGGAGTAAGCATAGAGCAGGATGGGTGCTTACTCCCCATGGCTCCACTCCGGGATTTCCCGGCGGTATATAAGGTCAGCAGGTTAAGCTGACTGGGTGGGCTGTATCTCCAGTCTACCTTCTGCAGACGCTTCTGAGGTAGGCTTAGGGGCTGTCCTATCACAACTGGTTGAGGGAGAAGAACACCCGGTAGTTTACCTCAGCAGGAAGCTGTCAGCGGCGGAGAAAAACTACGCCATAGTGGAGAGAGAATGCCTGGCCATTAAGTGGGCTATCGAGTCGCTGCGTTACTACTTGATAGGTAGACCCTTTAGAGTCATCACAGACCATTCCCCATTAAAGTGGATGGCACAGAACAAAGGGAAGAACGCAAGGGTGACCCGGTGGTTCCTGGCTCTACAGGACTTTAAGTTCTCTGTAGAACATCGCCCCGGGTCACAACAGGCCAACGCTGATGCGTTGTCACGGGTGCACAATTTTATGGCACAAAGTGCTCCGCCCCACAGGTCTGAGCAGAGGGGGGGGGATATGTAAGGCCGCAGCTGGGAAGGTCTACAATGGAGTGTATATCCCAGCCAGGTTCTGGGCGTATGCCTGGAGAGAGCAAGATACATGCCACCAAGGTAAGGAGCCTTGGTGGAGTGAAAGGCCATTGTTAAATAGGTGTCTGTTTAAGTTGTCTGTTAGTATGGCTACCAGCCATTCCCGGGTCGGCCTTTCATTGGGAGTAAGCATAGAGCAGGGTGGGTGCTTACTCCCCATGGCTCCACTCCGGGATTTCCCGGCGGTATATAAGGTCAGCAGGTAAGCTGACTGGGCGGGCTGCATCTCCAGTCTACCTTCTGGGCTGAAGACATTCACACTGGTGGCAGCCAGTGTCTGCTACACCGTCTCCCAAGGTGCTAGTGAGGGAACTACACTTGTGTATAGTAAGCGCTCAGACGAGCAGGAGTTTTGTTTATGTTTATATGTTTGCTGTACATGTATTGCCATCCGTTTTGTTATGCTGGTGCAATAAATACACGGAAGCAAGAAACCGTTTGAACCAGATATCTGCCTCTGTCTCATGCCTGAAGAACTTGTGATGTGATCCCAGAGCTGTGCAAGCTCACAGTGTCTATAAATATATGTGTGCATATAAATATGTGTGTGTATATATGTGTGTGTATCTGTGTGTATATATATGTGTGTGTGTACAGTAGTGACGTAGCTACAGGGGTTGCAGTGATCACACAGGCAAAGTTGTGGGTATACACTGAATGAATTTTCTTCTATTGGACAATTCCTTTTAATAGCAATAGTTTCCTGTAGTGCGCTGCACCGCAGACATCCGCCATGTCAAATAGGGAACCTGTTGTTGAAAAGTATTGGTCTACAGTCTGGCGGTGGGGGGGCCCAAGCTGAAGTTTTACACCCGGGCCCATGAGTCTTTAGCTACGCCCGTGATCAAGGGTGAGATTGGTAGATAATTTGGAGCTGATTAAAGCAATCAAATAATAATCTGTATTTATGTAACGCCAACATATTCCGCAGCGCTGTACAATGTAGAGGGTAGAATTACAGGGAAAAGACAAACATAATACAGAAAAAGCTGCTTACAGATGAGACACGAGGTGCAAGGGCCCTGCCCCCAAGAGCTTACAATCTATTAGGGTGTATGGGGGAGGGGAAGGGTGAGAAGGGCTCAGGTTACACAATGGTCCGGCCATGTTATATAAATAGGGGGGTTACATAAAAATTGGATGAACCTGCCCTCCAGATAGTACATCTATATACAGATAAGTGATGAAGTGTAGGGAGTGACAGAAATGTGTGCGCTAGAGAGTGGGGGGTTAGCAATTAGGGATTCTGGTAGGCCAGATTGAGAAGATGTGTTCTCAGGGCCCTCTTAAAACTATGAGCGTTATGAATGTGTCTGATCGCCTCCGGTAACATGTTCCAGAGAACTGGTGCCGTACGTGAAAAATCTTGGAGACAGACATGTAAGGTAAGGATGACTAAGACATGTAGTCTAAGATCATCAGCAGAGCGGAAAGACCAGGTAGGGTGGTAGACAGAGATGAGGGAGGAGATGTAGGGGGTGCAGCACTGTGGAGAGACCAGGTACGATGGTAGACAGAGATGAGGGAGGAGATGTAGGGGGTGCAGCACTGTGGAGAGACCAGGCAGGGTGGTAGATAGAGATAAGGGAGGAGATGTAGGGGGTGCAGCACTGTGGAGAGACCGGGTACGGTGGTAGAGAGGGATGAGGGAGGAGATGAGCGGGTGCAGCGCTGTGGAGGGACTGGGTAGAGTGATAGACAGAGATGAGGGAGGAGATGTAGGGGGTGCAATGCTGTGGAGAGACCGGGTAGGGTGGTAGACAGAGATGAGGGAGGAGATGTAGGGGGTGCAGCACTGTGGAGAGATAGGATAGGGTGGTAGACAGAGATGAGGGAGAAGATGTAGGAGGGTACAGTGCTGTGGAGAGACCGGGTAGGGTGGTAAACAGAAATGAGGGAGGAGATATAGAAGGTGCAGCACTGTGGAGAGACCGGGTAGGATGGTAGACAGTGATGAGGGAGGAGATGAAGGGGGATGCAGCACTGTGGAGAGACCAGGTAGGGGGGTTGACAGAGATGAGGGAGGAGATGTAGGGGGTGCAGCGTTGTGGAGAGACCGGGTAGGGTGGTAGACAGACATGAGGGAGGAGATGAAGGGGGGGGCAGCACTGTGGAGAGTTTTATGGGTGAGAGTGACAAGTTCATGTTGTATTCTGTACTGAATGGGTGACCAGTGCAATGACTGACACAGGGTAGAGGCATCAGTATAGCGGCTGGAAAGAAAGATGAGCCTGGCTGCTGCATTCAGGACAGATTGGAGAGGGGAGAGTTTGCAGAGAGGGAGACCGATAAGCAAGGAGTTACAATATTCAAGACGAGAAAGAATAAGAGCAACAATGAAGGTTTGAGTTGTTTCCACAGTGAGCAAAGGACGGATTCTGGAGATGTTCTTGAGGTGCAGGTGACAGGAGCGGGCAAGGGATTGGATATACAGAGTGAAGGACAGATCAGAATCTAGTATTACCCCAAAACAGCGGGACAGTGCCACACAATGAAATGGAAATAGCAGGGTGAGGTCGGTTAGTAGATGGTAGGATCACTAGAAGTTCAGTTTTAGCAAGGTTTAGTTTAAGATAGAGGGAGAAAATAATGTTAAAGCCAAAAATGGCCATGACCCTGTCGAATATAGGCATTCCTCCACTTTTCATTCACTATATGCTTGCGGATAGCAGGCCCTTCATTAAGAATTTTTTGAGAAATGTCGGAATTCGGAAAGATTTTTTCCCACTTAGAAAACAATTTGTGGACATCTTTTCACTCAGTCTGGAACAGAGACCAAGACAGATAGCAGATAATGAATGACGAGAGGAGGGGGGACCCAATCCTGCCTGGAATTCTGGATGACCCCAAAGTGAAAGGTATCTACTCAACTGATACAGGAGATTGAACAGTGTATAATGCTTCCCTTGGTCAACCTTGGCAAGTCCGAGAATCTAGCATGTAATAAGTTTGGGAGACTCCAAGGGGCTGCCAGAGTGGTTTCTACTGATAGGTTGGAATAGTCGGATGTGCTTTTTATCCAATTTACTTAATGTTGCAGGAGGCTAGCCAAATTATACAGTCTTATATTTGGGAGATTAAGACCCCCCCCCCCATGCCTTGGGAGCATGAGTTTTCTATGGCAATGCGTGGTCTCTCCCCTCGCCACAAAAAAGAGGAGAAGGAGGAGAGGAGACTACTGATATCTTTGTGTTTCAGGAGCAAGAGGACAGTTTGAGATAAATAAAGAAGTTTTGGAAACGCCATCATTTTTAATAGATGACATCTGACCAAGAAAGAGGGGAAGATGCGTCCATCTCTCCAAATCATTAAAAATCTTCTTGAATAGGGGAGGATAGTTCAGGTGATAAGTAGATTCGGGAGTCTTCCCTATATGTATTCCCAAATATTTAACAGAGGCCTTGGACACCTTAATTGGTAAAGAGTGAATTTGAGGAGATATCGGTGAATTAGAAGGGGAGAGGTCCAATAACTCCTGAGCAGCTGCCAAAATCCTGCAACAACTGCAGAACTATAGGGACTTCCTTAGGTGGATGAGACAAATAAAGAAGAAGGTCATCAGCAAATAGGGAAATTTTAATGTTGGTGGGGCCAATATTAACCCCTTAAGGACCCAGCGTTTTTTTTTGTTGGCACGTTCGTTTCTCCCTCCTCACCTTCCCAGAGCCATAACTTATTTATTTTCCACCTACATAGACACATGAGGGTTTTTATTTTGCGGGACAAGATGTACTTTCTAATGGTGTTATTCATATTACTATAGAATATACTGGGAAACCGCAAAAAAATTGGGACAAATTGTAAAAAAAAACCATATTTTTGCCATGTTTGGGGGTGTTTTGCTTTTACGGAGTTTATTCTTCGGCAAAAAGGATGTGTGATCTGTATTCTACAGGTTGATATGCATCCGGCAATACCAAACATGTACGGTTGCTTCCGTTATGTTTTGGTGGTGTAAAAAAATTCCAAACATTTTCTATTTTAGAAATTTGTGCCGCGGCGCCATTTTGTGCGATCAATAACTTTTTTGTACTAACGCCTATGGACGTCACCATCTCCATCTCCCACTATCAAAAGCTTTCTCTGCGTCAATTGAGAGAATGGCTGGAGACGGATGTAAATGAGGACATAACTTAATCTCGTCAATGATGGCTACAACCTTGCCAGCATTAGATACTGCAGCTCTGCCCTTCACAAAACCCGTTGTTTTCAGTCCAGTAGAGAGCAGATGCACGCGCAGGAAGCAAGGAGATCCAGAATGACGGCATTCCTATTATATATCACTGAAAATGGCACCAAAAGTATTAGAGAGTCCCAGTCCCGCACACCTGGATGTATTGCAGGGCAGGAGGTGGATGAGCAGAGCTCCGGATAGTGAGTGGCAGATCCTGGAGGGAAATGCCACAGATAAGCATACCTCCCAACCATCCCGATATCAGCGGGACATTCACAATTTTCAAGCACTGTCCCGATATCCAGGGAAGGCAGGGATACATCCCTACTTGTAAGCTGTGAAGAGTTCTGGCCCCGCCTCAGTGTCCTGTGAGTGCACTGCCCCTGCGCCTTCATCAGGGAAACCACTGTGCGCCCGTAGCTGCTGCAGGTCCCCTCACTGAGTGCAGGAGCAGCAGCTCGTGTTACCTGCTGCACAGTCTTGTGTTCCAGCCCCTGAGAGTGAATTACCTAATTACCTACCTGCCCAAAAGGGGGTCTACCTATTTACTTAATTTAGGAGTGTACCTATGTCCTGTATGAAGGGTTAACCTACCTATTATATAAGGAAGCAAAAATAACTAAGACTGTGTACAGAAGTGGGAGCCCCATAGCTGTCTGTGGGAACTTTAACTGTTAGGGGCACAAGGGGTCATTATAACCATTTCAGGTGCTATGTATGGGGAGCTTGTACACAGGTGGGACAGAGGTAAAGAGGTTGGAAAAGTGAGAAGTCTAAGATGTGTGTGTGGTAAATTCTGCAGAGACGAGTTATGGCCGGGAGAAGTCATCATGGTGGTCTGGACCGGATGGAGAAGGGAAAGAAAGAGACTTACAACAGACAAGTGGTCTCCTGTGAGTCCCTGGGTGTCCGGGGTTATTTTCCTTCTGTTGGATCAGTGCTGTATTCATTGTCATGTGAGGGTGACCACTGGTGATTTGATCACTATGTAGCGGTATTGTAAGTTATATCAGCGCTTGTATAGTGTCAGCGTACACTTGTCTCTATTTGTAAAAACGACTGTACGCTTGTCCCTAACCCTGTGATTTCTCTGCGCCAATTTAACTTTCTTGCTGGTGTTTATAGTGGTGGTTATTTTTGCGAATGGCGGACTGGTGGATATTGTATGTGGGGAGAGGAGGCAGATATTGTATGTGGGCTGGTTGGGGATTTTGTGCCAGGGCTGGCTTTTTGTTCCAGCGGCCTGGACCTGGCTGAAGATGGGCCACCACTACCTACGAGTACGCACTGACTGGACACCTATGATATGGGCTGAAGATGGGGGCTGCCCACTACCTACAGAGTATGCACTGACTGTGACAACACTATGACTATGGGCTGAAGATGGTGCCTCCCACTACCTACAGAGTATGCACTGACTGTGACAACACTATGACTATGGGCTGAAGAACTGAGAAAATATACAGCCTATGAGCTACACGCAGCCACCCTAACGGAATACCATAAACTACAGAGGATTCCGAGGGGCTTGCGTAGTCATTTCAGGCCCACTATTTTTGCTGATGACCCAGACTATTGCATTAAATATAAAAATATACTCAACAAATGCTCATTTGATTTAATTTTATTAACTATTGAAACTTTACAAGCTAAATTAGTTGAATCTTCTAAGAAGATCGAAGCTACTGAGTCCCAATTGACGGCCTCAATTTCCACGGATGAGTGGACAAATTTGAAAGACAAAGTCGCGCAGACCATTCAAGAATTCAAGAAGTCTAATGAACAGAAGAAGAGAAACAAATTCATAAGAGATACAGAGGACTATCTAAATGATTCAGTTTACAGGTGGCAGGAGAATTCATCCTCTTACACTCGTACTCTGTTTAATCGACCGACCAAACGTCACTATTCTTCAGGCTCAGACAGCGATCGTTCAGGAACCTTTTCTAGATCTTTTTTAGGGAGAGGACGGGGAGGACGACAAAACAGATGACATCGACAGTACGACCAATACGCAGGGGAAGGAGGAAGACCACCCCCACCACCACCGCAGATACGGTCACAGGTGAGTCACCCCTAGTGTTTAACATTTCCTCACGCAATTTATCCCCTGCACAAATTACTCTGTTAAGCAAAGGACTTTCCTTTTGTCCAACATCTAATTTTGACACCTTTACACTAGAGGAAGACCTTCAACGTTTCTTCCGAACCATTCGTTTAAAGGTACACTTTCACAATCTCCCCGATGAAGCCAGTCCCAATATTTCCAACAAACCAGTTCCTATTTTTTCTATCTCCAACCTGAACTTCAGACTTAAGTCCACATATAATCCCCCAACTCGCCATCATCCAGTAGAGACTTTTGTTAGGTTGGTGAAACAAGATTTATCCACCCTATCCACACAGATTACCCACGGTGATTATAAAGATAATTCTAATTTATCACCTACAGAATATCAGGCACTGCATACCCTTTGTCGATCACGAGACATAACAATAAAACCTGCCGACAAGGGCAGTGCCATAGTCATCATGGATACAAAGATTTATTTGGAGGAAATCACTCGACAACTCTCAGATAGAGAGACATACATACCTCTTGATAGAGATCCCTCCAATGGAATCAGATCACTTATAAAAGACCTAATTGACAAATATATAGAATTGGGCATTATTGATGCCCCGACAGCTAACTTCCTTACTAATCAACACCCGATCACACCGTTTTTCTATATATTACCCAAAATCCACAAACATCCTACAAAACCACCAGGGAGACCCATAGTGGCCTCCACCAATTCCATCTTATCCCCTTTGTCAATTCTAGTAGAGAAAATTCTCACTCCATTGGTAAGATTGACTCCATCCTTCCTATTAGACACAGGTGATTTTTTAACCAAGATAAAAAATATCTCTCCGGTCAGTAAACCACATTATTTAGTAACTTGGGATGTTACTAGCCTCTATACATCCATAGGACACAACGAAGGGATCAGATCAGTGGAAACTTTCCTTGAACTACACCATTTTCAGAATGAGGCCAAACAATTCTGTACAGACAAGTTGTACTTGATTCTGCATAACAATTTCTTTTTGTTTCAAGATCAATTTTATAAGCAATGCAAGGGAACAGCAATGGGCAGCAATATGGCGCCCCCCTATGTCAATATATACATGGCCATGTTTGAAAAAGACCATGTATATCCTGATAAAAACTTCCGATCCTATGCTAAAATCTGGTTAAGATTCATAGATGATATTTTCTGTATTTGGACTGGTTCTCTCTCCTCTCTACTAGAGTTCCATTCACATATCAATACAGCTGTCTCTGGTTTACAATTTACGATCCATTATGATCTAGACCATATTCATTTCTTAGACACTGTCATCCTGTCGGATACCCAAGGGAATCTAAACACTGACATCTATCACAAACCCACTGACCATAACAGCCTGCTACATTTCCGTATCGACCACGCACCCAGCATAAAAAAAACTCTTCCTCAATCACAGTTTAAACGGGTACAACGTATTGTACAGGACCCTGTTACATGTGAAACTAGATTAAAATAAATGACCCAACGTTTCGTAGACAGAGGTTACCCAACACAGGTATTGCAACCCGTTGATACTTCATCAACAATCAACAGGAACACTACAGAAAGGAACACAACATCTCGTATCCCACTAGTTTTGAAATATCACCCTTTTATACCTAAAGTTCAGCAAATCATAAGGAGACATTGGAACATCCTGTCTCGTTCATATCCACAAATAAGAGAATTCCAAACTCCACCACTCCAGTGTCATAAGAGAGACTGCAACCTTAGGGATCACTTAGTGAGGGTTGACGTGGGCTCACCATGTGCCACTACACGTCAGATGACTCTTTCTACACCTAAAAAAGGCACATTCCCTTGTTTAGGTTGCACACAGTGCTCCTCAGTGACTAAGGGGAGCCACTTTTCCCACCCATCAACTGGCCAACTTTTCCCCATAAAAGGTTTTTATACCTGCCGATCAAGCTTTGTTGTCTATTTAATAAAGTGCCCTTGCGGACTCGCCTATGTGGGACAGACCACTCAGGCGGTTAAAGATCGCATATCCAAACACAAGTCAACCATAAGATGCAAGGAGACCCTACTACCTATTCCAGCACATTTTATTAATGCCAATCACCATCCATCCCAACTTCACTTCCAAGTGATCAAGCAGGTCCCCACACCTCGACGGGGGGTGGAGGGGGGTAATCGCATAGCCACACTGTTGAAAAGGGAAAGATTTGGATTCACACCCTAGGCACGCTTGAATCTGGGGGTTTGAATAGAGAATATGATATACGCATATGTATCATTAGGTAGGCTCCATACTATTGTTTGTACTTTTTATATTCTTTGAAAACATCATTTATCTGACCAAATTTCATTTTTATATAGGTATAGATATTTTGGAATCTCTCAAGAACTAATGTAATACTGTATATACCTTTTATGTGAATATCCAATTTAATTTCAATATTGGATTATGCTATTGTACCACTACCTGTACCTCTGTCTTTTATGATTCTTATGATTTCATTATGCCTTCATTTTTCTTTGTCTTTAGAGAAAATGGACACCATGCCACAAATGGTAATATTTGCAACTACAACCCCTCTATATACTCTAGATTTGTCTTATTCTTCTCTTTTGTATACATTCTCCCCTCTACCTTTATTATTCTGTTCCCCTTTAGACCTTTACAGCCATTCTCTTCTGTCTCCCTTATGTACCTTGTTCCTTCTGCTCCCTCTTTTAGCTTATTCTGCTCTCTCTTTTGTTATACACCGCTATATGTAATGGAATTATCTCTTAGCCCCGTAGCTCTGACAGCGCCGTTCTCCGGCGCATGCGCACGGGTGCCTGCCCATACTGCCCTTTCTCTCGCCGGCATTTCCGGCTCTACTGTGCAGTCGCAGCATTACCGCGCGTGCGCACCAGGCTATTTAATGGCCGCCCGCACCGCGGTCCCCACGGGTGCCTATCTCTCTATCTCCGGACGACAGGTCCTAACCCGCTTCTACCAAGGTAACTTGTCCTATCTCTTTTCTTCCTATAGCGGTTTCTTGTTATGTATATTGGATCTTATAGTCACTATTTCTTTTTCTTTATAGCGCGCTTCCTCTTTGGGGTTATACCCCTACCCAGCCCCATACCCTCACTCAGCTACATGCCAGTACTACTCTCTATGGGTGAGCACACCACTCCATTGCCCTGGTCTTTTAAATTGTTGCACCACTCACCTTATTTATCCCCCCATTTTGCAGCTATCTATATGTGATTTCTACTACAGATCATGATACTCCATGTTTTTCCTCATCATATACTTATTCCACTTTAGGTAAGATTACTCCATCATGTCTCTTTCTCGATTCCTTCTATCCTTTTAACCCTTCTACTATATACTTTATTATAATTTTTCTACTATTTTGTTCCTTTTTATCTCTCTCCCTCTTTTCCCCTTTTTTCCGTTGTTTCTTCCTTTCTTTCTCTTTTTTTCAATACTCTCCACCATGTTTATTTTGAATTTCTCTTCCTTTTTTCCTTTTTCTTCTTCTCCATTCTTTTCTATTCCTCCTTTTATCATATATCATTATACTCACCATAGAATTTTATTTTACAGATGTACTTGATAAAGGCTTGCATGCCGAAACGTCGTAAATTTGACATCTGAATCCTCCTTTTTACATTTATTGTTAATGGTGCATTTATTGAGTATATATGATAATCTGTTTAAGTAGTAGATCCTGGCTTCACTGTTGTGAATACATTTTTGTTAAATTCACCCAGCAGTCCTTTGGTGTGCAGTGGTCTTTTCTATTTCTAACACTGACTATGGGCTGAAGATGGGGCCTCCCACTACCTACAGAGTATGCACTGACTGTGACAACACTATGACTATGGGCTGAAGATGGGGCCTCCCACTACCTACAGAGTATGCACTGACTGTGACAAACGTATGACTATGGGCTGAAGATGGTGCCTCCCACTACCTACGGAGTATGCACTGACTGTGACAACACATCTATTGAAAAGGCTCATGGGCTTGAAGATGAGGCCTCACCACACACTACAGGAGTATACACTGACTGTGAAAACACTATGACTATGGGCTGAAGATGGGGCCTCCCACTACCTACAGAGTATGCACTGACTGTGACAACACTATGACTATGGGCTGAAGATGGGGCCTCCCACTACCTACAGAGTATGCACTGACTGTGACAACACTATGACTATGGGCTGAAGATGGGGCCTCCCACTACCTACAGAGTATGCACTGACTGTGACAACACTATGACTATGGGCTGAAGATGGGGCCTCCCACCACCTACAGAGTATGCACTGACTGTGACAACACTATGACTATGGGCTGAAGATGGAGCCTCCCACTACCTACAGAGTATGCACTGACTGTGACAACACTATGACTATGGGCTGATGATGGGGCCTACAGAGTATGCACTTACTAATATATAGATCACTGCACGGCCATTGTCTACTATACCCAGAGAGAGTGTACTCACTGCAATCCTCCAGCAAGAGATGAACGAGAGGTGAGGAGGACCGAGCTGGGGGGACGAATGGGCTGAAGATGCATCGTGCCTCCCACTACCTATAGAGTATGCACTTACTAATATATAGATCACTGCACGGCCATTGTCTACTATACCCAGTGAGAGTGTACTCATTGCAATCCTCCCGCAAGAGATGAACGTGAGGTGTGGAGGACCGAGCTGGGTGGACGAATGGGCTGAAGATACATTGTGCCTCCCACTACCTACAGAGTATGCACTTACTAATATATAGATCACTGCTGATCACTTCAGCCCATTCGTCCCCCCAGCTCGGTCCTCCTCACCTCACGTTCATCTCTTGCTGGAGGATCGCAGTGAGAGCACTCTCCCAGGGTATAGTAGACATAGTGAAGTGCGCTACTCGGCCTCCCCCACAGACGCCCCTAGTGGGCAGTGCAGAGACTATCAGATCTATCACAGTACTCGTATCCCAGAATACAGCGAGTGGGATACGGTTTAATCATTCTGCATCTGTCTGTGGCCGGACGTCTTGCTGTTCTCTGACACGTGGCCTTCACTTTATTGCAGTAGCCATTCTGCAATCTGAGCACAAGGTTTGGGAGTGAACCCAGCAGAGATTCTGCTCATCTCCCAGAGTCCCCTGAGCTTCCACCATTTGCTCTACTCTGTGGTCCCTGCAGTAAATACATAAGCTGCCCAATCTCTGTATGTAGAAGGGGACACTCAGAGGGAACTATTCTAGACAGTGACATTTGGAGTGAATACTAATGGTGAACAACCCAAACATGTGAGACAAAGTCAATACTACAGTTCAGCAGAAACTCGTGCTCCCAACAACCTCCATAGAAGCTGAGCCTCATTCACAGGCATAGTTATGTTTAGCTCAGTAGAGCTGCGTTCACACAGCATTTTTCACGCCACATTGTGAACTGTGACAACTGAGATAAACCCTATGTCACTATTGTTACACGTATTCCACATAGATCCCGTCCATCACCTCAGTCTCTGTGTAATGAAAATCAGCAATGAGAAAATTGCCTTCAAAACCTGTCATTTCTGTACAATAGTGTTATACCTACAAATAATCCGGTCCCCAGATAATACAGCTCTACATGGAGCAGATACTCCACACGTATTACCGTCATACTGTTACTAAAGGATCCCACAAGACCATCAACTCCAATTCTACCTCTAATACTGCCAGACCATGACCACATGTGAGCGCCACATAGTGACTACCAGCTGTACAGGGGCTCTGCAGACATAGAAGTGATTATAGTGCAGTTACAGCCGGTGACCACAGGTGACGTCTTTTCTGATCGGAGAGGTCGTCTGCCCCTTGTTTTCTTCCTTTCAGCCCAGACCGCCATGATGACTTCTCCCGGCCACGACTCGTCTCTGCACAATTTACCACACACACATCTTAGAATCCTCACTTTTCCAGCAGCTCCTTACACGTTCCCTATTTCTGTACAAACTCCTCATGGGGTGATAGATGGAATTGGAGGTTATGGGATGATAGATGGGGGCTGTATTCGGCAGGGGGGGTATGAGCCACAGCTAACAGCCACAGCACAATTTCCTAGGGAATGAAGAGGAGCAAACCCCTGGAGGTTGTGCTGCAGCTGTGGCTGTGCCCCCAGGATCATCTTGTGTGGCCTGAACTCCATCCCCTGCACCCCCAGAAGATCAGCCACAGCCATGACCTTTAGGGGGTGCAGGAAATAGAGTTTAGTACTGTCACCACATTGGTATTGTTTGTATTAAATAGGTGTCAGGCAAAGCCACGCCCACTCGAGGGTCGATGGTCTGACTTGGGGTTTATTCTTCACATTGCGCTCCCCGTTTGGGTACTCAAGTTCAGCTGGATACGGTTTCACTGTTAATCCCCTGTCCACACGGGCACAGGGAGACCCAGGGAGGGACAGAGGATACCCCATGCTCTCACAACCCTGAACAGCTAGGAGAGATCTGTTTGCCCGCAGCGGTGAAACACAACTCTGCCAGCCCGGTAGACTGCCAGCAGTTCCTTGTTGTTCATTACAGACTGATAACAGGCCCGAGACATATCATCACCACATAGTGACTGTATAATACAACAACACCATGACTACATTTCACCAACACATAGTGACTGAAAAATACCTCCACACTATGACCACATCACCACCAAATAGTGATTGAATAATACCTACACACCACGACCACATATTAGCACCACACAGTGACTGAATAATACCTACACACCATGACCACATATCACCACCACACAGTGACTGAATAATACCACCATATCATGAACACATATAACCACCACATAGTGACTGAATAACACCGCAACATCATGACCACATATTACCATGACATAGGGCCACATGTATGAAAACTGTCTAGGTCTAAAATTCACTTTGTTGCTGATAGCAACCAATCAAAGCGCCCTTTTCATTTTTCCAGAGCACTAAATAAAAGGGGTGCAATGCTTGGTTTCTATGAGCAACAAAGTGACTTTTAGATCTAAATAGTTTTATGCCTGTGGCCCATAGTGTTTGAATTACACCACCACACCATGACTACATATCACCACCACAGGAAGAATGAATAATACCACAACATCATAACCTCACATCACCACCACATAGTGACTGAGTGATACTACCACAGTAGTAAGCAGCTGTGAGGGGGTTATAGAGTGTTAGAGGAGGGTTGTCTTTTGTGTTGGCACTAGGCCGCAGGGGTGAGAGAGGAAGTACAGCTACAGCTTACAGGCACAAACTCCCAGGATGAGACAGAGGACCAACCCCGCAGAGATTGTGGGGTGACTGTGGCCTGTACTCCATATCCTGAACACTCTGTTGATATGCCATGACCTTCAGGGATGAAGGGTATAGAGCTGGATTCTATTGGATACTACTGGATTAGCTGGACTACGTCGGACCAGCGTTGCCTCTAATAATAAACTAAAATGGTCAGCGAGGGCTGGTGTCGCATAGAGTTTATTTAACCCCTTCCTGACGGATGGTCATAATAATAAGACACTGATTTTACCCTTCTTGCCTTCCCAGAGCCATTATTTTTTTATTGTTCCACCCACATAGACGTATGAGGGATATTTTGTGGGACAAGATGTACATTCTAGTGGTGTTATTCACCACAAAAGCCACGAAAAAATTCTAAGTGGGGAAAAATTTGAAAAAAACGTACTTGCGCCATATTTGCGGGTGGTTTGCTTTTATGTTGTTCAACCTCTGGTATAAATGACATGTTATCTGTATTCTACAGGTTGATACTCATCCGGCAAAACCAAACATGTAGGGTTTCCGTTAAGTTTTGGTACCGTAAAAAAATTCCAAACATTTTCTATTTTTGAAATTTACGCAGCGCCATTTTCTGCGACCAATAACTTTTTTGTACTAACAACTACCGACTTGAGGGAGGGGCATTTTTTTCTGGACTGAAGTTTAATTTTTACTTCTACCAGTTTGGAATACTTGGCACTTTTTTTTATTGAATTTAGTCAGATTTTTATGGGTCGTGAAATGACCAAAAAAACCGAAATTTTGGCGTTTGGAATTGTTTTCTTCTCCAGTGATCAGCGTCCAAGATAAATGATGTTATATTTGAATAGATCAGATTTCTTTGGACGTGGCGGCACCAAATACGGGGAACTCTATTGGCCTTCACAAGGCCATGTTCACCAATCAGAACCCTGCGATTTCAGAAGTCTATATCTGCACAATGCTCTTCCCCCTTAACTTGTTTCCCCACTCTTACACATGATGATCTTTCCTCACTACTGTCCAAATCCAACCTCACCACCTGTAATCTTGACCCACTGCCATCCCACCTCATACCTGACCTTAGTGCTGCTTTCATCCCAGCCCTCAGCCATCTTTTCAACTTATCGCTAACCTCTGGCATCTTCCCTTCCTCCTTTAAACATGCTACTATCACTCCCATCCTTAAAAAAACATCCCTTGATCCCTCCTACCTGTCCAACTATCGCCCCATCTCACTGCTCCCTTTTGCCTCCAAACTCCACGAGCAACACGTCTATCTTCAACTGTCCTCCCACCTCTCCTCCAACTCTCTTCTTGACCCACTGCAATCTGGTTTCCGACCCCACCACTCTACCGAAACCACCCTAACCAAGGCCTCCAATGACCTAGCAACTGCTAAAGCCTCATGCCATTACTCTGTCCTTTTCCTTCTAAACTTGTCCTCTGCCTTTGACACAGTCGACCATTCCCTCCTGCTACACATCCTCTCCTCTCTCGGCATCACGGACTTGGCTCTTTCCTGGATCTCCTCATACCTCACTGACCATACATTCAGCGTCTCTCGTTCCCAATCCACCTCCTCCCCCAGCCACTCTCTGTTGGCGTCCCCCAGGGACTTGGTCTGGGTCAGCTCATAGCTTCACATGGCTTTCACTACCATCTATACGCTGACGACACACAACTCTACATCTCCGGCCCAGATATCACCTCTCTTCTCTCCCAGATCCCAGACTGTCTATCGTCCATTTCCTCCTTTTTCTCCTCCCGTCTACTAAAACTAAATGTGGAGAAAACAGAATTCATCATCTGTCCACCGCCCCCCTCCATCCCTCCACCTGACCTCTCTATCACTGTCAACGGCTGTACACTCTCGCCTGTTCCGCAAGTCTGCTGCCTTGGGGTAATCTTCGACTCCGCTCTGTCCTTCAAACCACACATCCAAACCCTCACCTCTGCCTGCCGCTTCCACCTGAAAATATCTCTCGCATCTGCTTATTTCTCAACTTCGACACCACAAAAATGCTCATCCACGCCCTTGTCATCTCCCGCCTAGACTACTGCAACATCCTTCTCTGTGGCCTCCCATCTAACACTCTTTCTCCCCTTCAAACCATTCTCAACTCTGCTGCCCGTCTTATCCACCTCTCTCCTTGCTACTCCTCTGCCTCTCCTCTCTGCCAATCCCTTCACTGGCTACCAATTGCCCAGCGAATTCAGTTCAAGTTGCTAACCCTGACTTACAAGGCTCTCCATAACCTCTGCCCTCCATACATCTCTGCCTTAGTCTCCAGATATCTCCCCTCACGCAATCTACGCTCCTCACAGGACCTTCTTCTCTGCTCTCCTCTTATCAGCTCCTCACATAACCGTCTCCAAGACTTCTCTCGTGCTTCCCCCACACTCTGGAATGCACTGCCCCAACATATCAGACTCTCTTCCACTCTCACCAGCTTCAAAAGCAACCTGAAAACCCAACTTTTCAGGAGTGCCTATCACCTACAATAACCCTGCAGCCACTGTACTACCCCACAAACATGTCTGCCCCTCACCTTCTGTCTCTCTCCTCCTCCCTTGGAGATTGTAAGCCCTCGCGGGCAGGGCCCTCTCTCCCTCTGTTGTGCCAGTTGTGATTCATCGTTATTATTGAACTCACTTGACATTATGTATGTAACCCCCCTCAAATGTACATCGCCATGGAATCAATGGCGCTTTAAAATAAATAATAATAATAATAATAATAATTAACAAAGGTGATTTAAAACACAGTGTATCCAGCACTGTAAAGATTTCCATCAACAGGATCCTAAAAAATTGACCATTAGACCATATAACACCTGATACCCACGATAGATTCCAGATACTGCAGAAAAAAGAAGTATTCTGGATGTTCACCTTACAAACGGTGAACCCGAAAGGTCTTAATAAAGCCGTAGAGCTTATTTATTAAATACCTCAATTCCACTGTATTTTATTGCTATAAAGAATATATTCCATTCATCATAACGTATTCACATTTAGTTTTTCACTTATTAGACCGTCGTCTTTCTCTTTTCTTTTTGCTATTGGTCCAATTTTTGTATCAGTATCTGCCATTGGCAGCTTCACGTTCAATATTGTTTCATATGCGCCCCTTTATCTCAAGAGTGCACGTGTATTGTGTTTATAAATGTCATTAGTTCACATTGGTTGCATCGGGACTTGCGTCTTTTATATATAAGTATTTATTTGGAATAAGCTACACATATTACATCTTTTTCCCTTTATAACAGTGCTTTACATCTGTCTTATTGGTTCTTTTAGTCTGTTATGTTAAACAACCGGAATTAAGATAGGTTCCTTCTCTGTACCAATTACATTGTCTGTTACTGTGTATATAAACCTGAAGTTATGTTTTTTATTGTATGTAACACTTGAGCATCTGATGAAGTGCTTTTTAGCACGAATCGCATTATGCAAAGTAATATTAGTGTTAAGGTCGCCTTCTCGAGGCTTTTTATGGGAGAAAGTGACTATTTTATAGTACGTTGATCCCGCACGAGGATTCATTCCACGAGACGAGCGCCCGGTCCATTTTTTTTCCGTTTATCCTCTGCTATTTCCTGATATCCGGTCGGCATTAGAGATACGGACCACGCGGCTGCTGTCCCCGAGGCTTTGTTTAAAGCCAACCAAGCTCTTATGAGTGTTGTGCCTCTAAAGTAGTGGCACAATGCCATCAGGTGAGCATCTTATCATTATTTTATCCTATTTTTATATCAGACATACTTTCACAGAAGAGCGCCATCTCCTTTCTTTTTTCTATTTCATATCAGGGTACTGGGTGGAGGCATCAATGAAGTGACGGGTACTGGGCAGAGGTGTCGGTGCAGTGACGGGTACTGAGCAGGGGCATCAGTGCAGTGACGGGTACTGGGTGGAGACGTCGGTGTAGTGACGGGTACTGGGTGGAGGTGTTGGATTAGTGACATGTACTGGGTGAAGGCGTCGGTGCAGTGACGGGTACAGGGTGGAGGCATCAGTATAGTGATGGGTACTGGGTGGAGGCATTGATGCAGTGATGGGTACTGGGTGGAGGCATCAGTGCAGTGACGGGTACAGGGTGGAAACTATCAAAAAAAGATTTAGAAACAGCACTGGAGTAAAAAGAAGAATAGTGCTCGTTCTGCAGACTGAACCAGGTCCGTATTAATCCAAAAATAGTGAATGGACTGCACTTATGAAGAAAAACGGTGTTTATTGTCCCAGCAACGTTTCAGCTCTGAACAGAGCCTTTCTCAAGCAACAACACAAAGTGCAAACTCAGTTTAACTCTTTAACGACCGCGCACCGTCTTTTGGCGTCGCTGCAGACATCGGAGTTTGCGGCGCCCGGCGCTGCAGCTACACTGGTATCGGGGCTGTACTACACAGCCCCGATACCGGAGCATCTCCTGCGAGCACCGGAGTGTGGAGGAAACCTCCGCAAACCGGTGCTTTAACCCTTTGATTGTGGCGGTGCGTTACCATAGCGCAATCAAAAGGTTCCCCCTGCTCTGTCAGGTGATCGGAACACCCGGTCACCCAACAGAGCTCGGGGAACGGCTGCACAGTCAGCTCTGGGGACCTAGAGAGGCACCAGAGCTGTCTGTGTATGAAGCCAGTGACTAGGACACACTGTGTGGTGTCCTAATCACTGCCTGTGTCAAACTGACACAGATTAGCATGTATTAGCATATATGAATAGTGTACAAAATAAATAAAAAAAATGTAAAACAGTTCTTCCTTCAGGGGAATAAAAAAACAAACAAAAAAAAAAACATAAAAAGTGTAAAAAAAAAAAAGAATAAAAAAAGAAATAATAAAATAAAAATAAATATTTAATAAAAACTAATTGTGTATAAATTACACACACAAAAAAACCTACACATATTAGGTATCCACATGACCGTAATAACCTATAGAATTAATCTAACAAGTTAAGTGTGAAATGTGAATGGTGTAAAAAAAAAAATGTAAAAAAAATTTTTTTTAAAAAAAAAAAAAAAAACACTGCAATTATTTATAAGTGAACTTAAACTATTACCCCATAAAGTACAACTTGTCTCGAATAAAACGAGGCCTCATACAACTGCGTCATTGAAAAAATACAAAAAGTTACAACTGTTGAAACGCAAGGAGGCAAAAACTAAAAAAATGTTCTGGTCATTAACTACTTTTCAGGCGTTTGTCTTAAGGGATTAAATAGAAAGTGCAATCATATCTCATTAAGTTACAATCAAGTAATTATAGTGCAAAACAAATCATACATACATGATATGAAAGTGAAAACACGTGAGTTGTGTATATAATAAAATTATTGTACCCATAAAACACACCATACATAAGATCCTGCTGTACATCGTGAATGATACATATCATAAAGCTTAAGTGATCATATTAGTGTACAGGTGCATACATAAATGACATAATCACTCCGGCATGTTAAAAAATGGTTAATTTTAAATGTCCTGCCACTTTTAGGGTGTATAAACGTATCACCCTTAATTAGATGTCGGCAACACTGACAAGAAAGGGACGGATAACAAACCAGTATAGACACGTATAGTCAGCTCAACAAGAAAAAGTTTTTCAGTACCTTAATTAGGGCGTAGCACGGAGAATCCCAGACAACTTCAGCTTGGGAAGGCAGAAAATGACTTCACAGTATAGTGTACTCCAGCTCGCTGTAGAAATCGAATTAGGATGGCTTCCAGCTTATTAAAACATCAAACCTTTATTGGTTATTCCATAAAAAATAGTAGAAAGGTGAGGAGGTTGCGATACATAGCCAGTACGGGAAATCGCACGACGCGTTTCGACTTTTAGATAGTCTTAATCATTGTGCTCAGAGTTTGCTTGGCGGAAGCGCCCATAATATAGGCGTCTCCCTACAAGTTTAACTCTTACTGGTCTCACCATAGTAGACAATACATTTAAGTTATACATTTAAAGTTAAAAAAACTCAATATCCTTAACACACTACTATAGATAATTATAGCTGCAGAAGTTTATTTTTTCTTCCTTTGTTTAGTACTGGTAAAATAAATCGTAACGTACATTTAAGCCTGCTGGTTGTCTAGTATTTAATAAAAATATCCATTTTGCCTCTCTAGCTAATAACTTGTGTTTTAAATTACCGCCTCTTATGGCCCTGTTTCACTTTTTCAATGCCTATGACTGTCATAAAGGTGGTTTTACTATTGTGTGTATCAATAAAGTGCTTTGCAACAGCTGACATCCTGATTTCCATTCCGTTTTTATGTGAGCCCGATATATAAACGTCTGATGCGGGTTTTCAGGTGTGAACTGGTACAACCAACATATTGCACATTGCACTTTGTGCAAGTTATCAGGTAGTTTTCGTTTTTGTTGTTGCAGTTTATGTAATCGTATATTTGATATGTTTTTTTAGTGACAGTTGAAAAAAATTTGATTATTTTTTTGCATATAGTTGCAACAAAGACATATATTATGGCCACACTTGAAAGCATCCTGAGGCTTGTACCAGTTTTTTTTGTTTAAATTTTTAACCGTTAAAAAGGGCTAGGGGAAACAATTGTTCCTATTGTGGGACCTCTTTTTGAAACATAATTGACACCTTCGCTTAATATTGTAGTTAAATTATTATGCCTATAAAGAATAGGTAGATTTTTCTTAACAATATCAATTATTTTGGTATATTGTGGTGAGTATTGTGTAGAGAAAGTAATTGCATATTTGGTATCACAAGTTTGTTGATTTTTCTTTTTTTTGTTTTTTTTGCACTAATAAATTCTCTCGTTTTATTTTGTCTGTTTTGCTTTTGGCTGTGTTTAGACTCGTTTCACTATAGCTTCTTTCTTTTAGACGTGATGTTATAAATGTTTCTTGCTTTTTGTATTCTATGGGAGAAGTTTGGGGTTTCTTTTAATCATAATATATTCTCCCAAAGGTATATTATCTATTACGTGTGGGGGATGACACGATGTGGCTAAAAGTAATGAATTTTGCGCTGTGGGTTTACGGTAAGGGACAACAGAAATGGTTTAAGATTCAGAAATTTCTAATGTGATGTCAAGAAAATCAATTGTGTCCGGATGGTGTTTTGAGGTAAAATGTAAATTCATAGGATTTTTATTAATATAATTGAGAAAGTTGCCAATATTTTGAGGTGATCCTTCCCATATCAGGAGGAGATCGTCAATGAATCGCCCGTACCACCTGATATGGGAGGAGTAAGGATTGTCTTCTGAAAACAAATATTCGCTTTCCCAAATATTCATGTATATATTGGCTAGTGAGGGCGAGAATTTCGCCCCCATAGATGCCCCTTTTATTTGTAGATAGAATGTACCGTCAAACATAAAGTAATTATGTTGTAGGAGAAATTGAGTAGCTTCAATTAGAAATTCTTTGACTGGATCAGTATAGTCACTATATTTATTTAAGAAAAGTTTCAGTGCAAATAAGGACTTGTCATGTAGCATAGATGGGTAGAGGCTTTCTACATCACAAGACAACCACAGTGAACCTGGCTTCCAGTCCTGATTTTCTAAAATACGTATGGTGTGTCCAGTGTCTTTTAGATACCCTGGTATAGCTGGAATTAGAGGTTGTAAGTGGGCATCGACCCATGCTCCTAGTTGTTCAGTTAGTGATCCGATACCTGCTACTATGGGTCTTAAGGGTGGCGGAAATATGTTTTTATGTATTTTTGGGACGGTATGTATTATCGGAATAATGGGAAAATCGACAACAAGTCTTTCTGCCAGGTTCTCTGTGATGGCCTTGAGATTAACTCCACACTGCAAGATTTTTTTCATTGTTATTTTGAAATCGGGCGTGGGATCTTTAGTTAATACCCGATAAGTTGTGTGGTCTTTTAACATTTCTAAAGTTAATTTTTTATACGGTCCGGAATCTAATATTATTATAGCGCCCCCTTTATCTCGCTTTTCTGATGCTAATCTGCTTTTTTTGTTTGATTGATTTTAAAGCTTTTTTCTCCTGTATTGTGAGATTATTTGGGGTATAAGTGTATGCTTTATCTCAGGGGTCTTCAAACTGCGGCCCTCCAGCTGTGGGGAAACTACAACTCCCATCATGCCCTTTGTTATAGATTATATAAATGGATGATGGGACTTGTAGTTTCCCCACCGCTGGAGGGCCGCAGTTTGAAGACCCTTGCTTTATCTACTTTATTTTTCAACTTCACCAAATCTTTTTCAACCTGTTCTTGGAATAAATCACATACAATAGGTCTTGACATTAAAGGATAGAATAAGGGATTGGGAACATGGAAATCTTTACTTTCAATACAGTCCTCTTTGAGATTTTCCGATTGTAGATCTTGCAATGTAGTTAGTGCTTGCATTTCTTGAAATGACACGTGTGCCAATTGTAGATCGCTCGCAGGATTGAGGAAACCATAGCTGGTATGAACCTCTTTGCCTCTTGATAGAAAATAATTTTTGACTGTTAAGTTCCTGACGAACTTATTAACGTCCAATATGGTGTTGTAAACATCAAAAGTGTTTGTTGGGACAAAGCTAAGTCCTTTGGCGAGTACAGACGTTTCAGCTTCAGTTAATATTGTTGCAGATAAGTTTAGTACCGGTACCTCTTTGCTCTTGTTGGGCGTAGTCTTCTGATATAGTGAAGATCGTCTGTGTTTGCGCCCAGCTCTTCTTGTGCTCGGGCGGCTTGGTCCCGTAAAAAAGATTGTCGATTTTGTACATTGTTCACATTGGAGGCGTTTTTTCGTTTATATTGCCTGCGGTTTTCTCTTGGTGTTTCTTGCAGATTTTCTGTGAGTTCTTCTACAGTTGAATTTGACGATTGATCCAAGGATGTATCGATGTCTGAAAAGCTAATGTGTCTTTTGTTGCTACTGGCGTTGGTATTGATGTTAGACTCTTTTTTTAGGATAGGTTTAATATATTTGAATTCCCTTTTCCAGGTGTAGATATTCCCCGTGTCATAATCTTTTAAGTCTCTGTCAAACTTAATTTTCTTTGTATTCATGACTTGCTGTTCTAATTTTTTGTTGTTATTTAGCATTTTGTCGCACATTTCTTTATATAATTGTTGGTCTTCAATCGCTTTGATAGTAGCCTCCAGAGTAGAACTTTGTTGTTTTATGTCGTGCATTTTAGTGTGTTCGTGTTGTAGGGTAAGTTGCATTAGTTTTAATGTAGATTTTGATAAGATGTCATTCCATTGTATGGTAAAATCCTCAGAGTACTGTGATGTTACTTGTTTCCGTAATCTCAGACCTCGGGGTATCATTTTTTTAGCTATGTATGAGGATAAGGTGGTTTTATCCCACCATATACGTGTTTCTTTGTTTTTCAAATTTTCTAGTTTTCGAAATAGGCTTTTCATTTCAGTATGTGTATCTGTGTTTACGCAACCTCCTCCCATCGCAAATAGATTAGCTGCCATCAATAGGCTATCTCTATCAGGTTCGCTAGTCATATTTAGTAAAGTTTTTTCAATGGTACTGAATATTTAGTGTTGTTTAGTGTAGTTGATGGCCACCCTTAAGACCCATAGTAGCAGGTATCGGATCACTAACTGAACAACTAGGAGCATGGGTCGATGCCCACTTACAACCTCTAATTCCAGCTATACCAGGGTATCTAAAAGACACTGGACACACCATACGTATTTTAGAAAATCAGGACTGGAAGCCAGGTTCACTGTGGTTGTCTTGTGATGTAGAAAGCCTCTACCCATCTATGCTACATGACAAGTCCTTATTTGCACTGAAACTTTTCTTAAATAAATATAGTGACTATACTGATCCAGTCAAAGAATTTCTAATTGAAGCTACTCAATTTCTCCTACAACATAATTACTTTATGTTTGACGGTACATTCTATCTACACATAAAAGGTGCATCTATGGGGGCGAAATTCTCGCCCTCACTAGCCAATATGCATATTTGGGAAAGCGAATATTTGTTTTCAGAAGACAATCCTTACTCCTCCCATATCAGGTGGTACGGGCGTCTCATTGACGATCTCCTCCTGATATGGGAAGGATCACCTCAAAATATTGGCAACTTTCTCAATTATATTAATAAAAATCCTATGAATTTACATTTTACCTCAAAACACCATCCGGACACAATTGATTTTCTTGACATCACATTAGAAATTTCTGAATCTCAAACCATTTCTGTTGTCCCTTACCGTAAACCCACAGCGCAAACTTCATTACTTTTAGCCACATCGTGTCATCCCCCACACGTAATAGATAATATACCTTTGGGAGAATATATTATGATTAAAAGAAACACCACTTCTCCCATAGAATACAAAAAGCAAGAAACATTTATAACATCACGTCTAAAAGAAAGAGGCTATAGTGAAACGAGTCTAAACACAGCCAAAAGCAAAACAAACAAAATAAAATGAGAGGATTTATTAGTGCAAAAAAAACAAAAAAAAGAAAAATCAACAACTTGTGATACCAAATATGCAATTACTTTCTCTACACAATACTCACCACAATATACCAAAATAATTGATATTGTTAAGAAAAATCTACCTATTCTTTATAGGCATAATAATTTAACTACAATATTAAGCGAAGGTGTCAATTATGTTTCAAAAAGAGGTCCCACAATAGGAACAATTGTTTCCCCTAGCCTCTTTTTATCGGTTAAAAATGAACCAAGAAAACACTGGTTACAAGCCTCAGGATGCTATAAGTGTGGCCATAATATATGTCTTTGTTGCAACTATATGCAAAACAATAATCAATTCTTTTCAACTGTCACTAAAAAAACATATCAAATATACGATTACATAAACTGCAACACCAAAAACGTAATCTACCTGATAACTTGCACAAAGTGTAATGTGCAATATGTTGGTTGTACCAGTTCACACCTGAAAACCCGCATCAGACGTCATATATCTGACTCACATAAAACGGAATGGAAATCAGGAATGTCAGCTGTTGCAAAGCACTTTATTGATACACACAATAGTAAAACCACCTTTATGACAGTCATAGGCATTGAAAAAGTGAAACAGTCCATAAGAGGCGGTAATTTAAAACACAAGTTATTAGCTAGAGAGGCAAAATGGATATTTTTATTAAATACTAGACAACCAGCAGGCTTAAATGTACGTTACGATTTATTTTACCAGTACTAAACAAAGGAAGAAAAAAATAAACTTCTGCAGCTATAATTATCTATAGTAGTGTGTTAAGGATATTGAGTTTTTTTAACTTTAAATGTATAACTTAAATGTATTGTCTACTATGGTGAGACCAGTAAGAGTTAAACTTGTAGGGAGACGCCTATATTATGGGCGCTTCCGCCAAGCAAACTCTGAGCACAATTATTAAGACTATCTAAAAGTCGAAACGCGTCGTGCGATTTCCCGTACTGGCTATGTATCGCAACCTCCTCACCTTTCTACTATTTTTTATGGAATAACCAATAAAGGTTTGATGTTTTAATAAGCTGGAAGCCATCCTAATTCGATTTCTACAGCGAGCTGGAGTACACTATACTGTGGGATAACAAACCAGTCTCCTATATCCCAACCCTGGGGCGTTCTTTTTGGGTTCAGTTGTAACTAGTATATCTTTTAGGTTTTTAGGCATTCTATATGCCATTCTAGGTGGTACAGAGAACTCTTTAATATGTGGAAAATTCTTCATAAATCAATGTACGTATTCTTTGGGAACATTTATTAAAAGTTGTAACCCAGGTGACATGTGGGGTTGGAGGCTTTTTCTCTTTAGAATAAATCAAGCAATTTCTATCAACATTTTTTACCCTATTTTGATGTGCCAATACAAGGGATTTTGGATATCCACGAAGAATGAATTTAGAAGACATCGCTTCCAATCTATTATCCACGTTTTTGAGATCCGAAACAATTGTCTTGACTATAAGAAACTGACTATAGGGTAAAGAGTTAATCATAGCTCTAGGATGAAAACTCTTATAATGCAAAAAATTATTCCTGTCAGTGGGTTTTATATAAAGATCCGTAGCTAATTTATTTCCCTGTTTGTATATCATAGTGTCCAAAAATTGCAATTTAAAGAGAGAATGAGACATAGTAAACTTAATATCCTTATCTATAGTATTTAAGAATTGGAAAAAAAATGGACAATTCTTCTGTAGAACCTCTCCAAATGACAAAAATATCATCTATGTATCTCCACCACCCCAAAACATGTTTGAAGTTGTGAGATACATACAGTAGATGGACTCCTCCTCAAGATGAGCAATAAACATGTTTCCATAAGTAGGCGCAACGTTAGACCCCATAGCGGTCCCCTTCCTTTGTATATAGAATTTTTCATCAAAGACAAAATAATTTTCTGACAGAATGAATTCCAACAATTCCATGAAAAAATCAATATTGTCCGAAGCATAGTCTGAAGCCGTAAGAAATTTTTTAACTACACAAATACCACGTTTGTGGTCAATAGATGTATAAAGATTAACAACATCAAAAGGTGCCAATAAATCCAAATTTGTAATAGACAGGTCATTTATAATGGACAAGAAATGTGAGGTGTCCCTAATATAAGAGTAGGCTGAACAAGCAAATTGTCTAAGCATCTTATCAAGGAACATGGCAATGGGACTAAAAATAGAGCCCTGCCCTGAAACTATAGGGCGACCCGGAGGATTGGACAAGGATTTATGTATTTTTTGGGAGGCAATAGAACCTAGGGGTGACAGGAAATTTTTCAATCAAAAAATCCTCTAGTTCTTTATAGATAATTTTATTCTCATGTGCTCTATGGATTATGTTTTTAACTCTGACCATTAAAGAAGAAAGTGGGTCCCTTGGCAACATCTCATAAAAATTTGTATCATTTGTCTTAAAATTTCAGTAATATACTTGTTAGTATCCATAAGCACTAGGGCTCCCCTTTATCACAGTTTTATGGCAACATTTTGATTTTTAGAAATTGGGGCTAAAGCCCTCTCTTTCCCAAATTTGTCAAATTATGATAATTGAAAGACTCATTAAGTTTCACGTATATTCCTAATCCCTGAATCTACTGTGAAATCAGGGATTAGGAATATACGTACTATTCTTCTTTTTTCTCCAGTGCTGTTTCTAAATCTTTATTTTATAGTTTTTTTTAATAGTCAAGTGTGGGCACAGTCAATGCATACTCCGTAGGTGGTGGGAGGCCCCATCTTCAGCCCAGAGTCATAGTGTTGTCATAGTCAGTGCATACTCTGTAGGTAGTGGGAGGCCCCATCTTCAGCCCATAGTCATTGTAACGCAGGAGTGGATTTGCTGGACCAACGCAAGCGATGATAGCTAAGCCACGCCAGGGAACGGAATCTAAGTAGCCCCTGGTTTTCACCAGAGCCCGCCGCAAAGCGGGATGGACTTGCTGCGGCGTGAGGCTACCAGGTCGTTAGAAACGTAATCCGGAGGCGTAGTCGGGGACAGGCAGAAGGTCAGGGCAGGCAGCAGAGGTTCGTAGTCAGAGACGGGCAGACGGTCAGGGCAGGCGGCAAACAGGCAAGGTCAGGAAACGTAAGCAAGCGGACTGGTACACGGGTAATTAAGACTGAACTCCAATACTCTCTAAACGCACCAAAACCACACCAACAAACTGGCAGAGAGTATACCTTATATAGGGCCGGCGGCCGTCAATTACCAATTTAAATCCGGACCAGTCGTCGCGCGCGCCTTAAGCAGTGGTTACGCGTGCGGCGGCTGTCAGGGCGGGACACAGGAGCGGGGACTAGTAAGTACGGGGTTTCCCAGGCAGGAGGAGAAGGACAACGGCTGCGGGTCGCCGCGGCACCCGCGCCGGACCCCGTGCGCCGGGACCGTAACCCCCCCCCTCAGCTTTCCCCCTCTCACTTTGGAATCTAGAGAGGAGATCAGGGGACAGATTGGTCTCAGGTTCCCATGAACGAAGCCCTTCCAGTCAATAAGGTAGAACCGCTTCCCCCTCACTGTCTTCTCCGCCAGTACCTCCTTGACCTCAAATATGTTATCTGTGCTAGCAACAGGAGGGAAAGGGGAGACAGATCTAGGGAGAAGCGGTTCAGCACCACGGCTTGAGGAGGGACCATGAAACACGTTCGGGATTTCGTAGAGTCGGGGGCAAGCGGAGCTTATGGAGACTGGGTTCAGTCGCCGAAGCACCACAAAAGGGCCAGGTATTTGGGGCCCAACTTGTAACTGGGCACCTTAAAGCGGTGTATTCGCGGAAACCACAACCCC
>JAODAL010006691.1:0-131250 GCA_025379985.1 Phyllomedusa bahiana
GTTACAGCAAAAAAAATACTTTATTATACATCATTGCATCAATGCATTGACCCTAACGATTTTAGCATGAAATGCGTATGATAAAATATAGCAGATATACAATCAACAAACGGTGCAGTCCAGTCTGATGCTACTTCTCTAGTGGTGCATAGTTCAGTAGCTTCTCAATCAGGTCGACATGAGAGAGCAGCATCCGGCGACAACAGTAACGCTTCAATCCCAGAGCGTCCAGCGCGTCCCTTAGAATAAGGTAAAATCAGATTACTTGGTGTCTCATAGGTGACCAGCAAAGCTTTTGGCACAACCGTACCATACTATTGTGGTAACATCTAACATCTTCTCTTATATCTCTGTGTTGTGCTGTTCCTCTATTATTCCTCCCAGAAATGTATTACTGAATCTGTCAGATGGGTGTTACCAATTGCACAGTCTAACATTGTCCAATCAATGCTGCCAGTCAGTGTGGTCAGGGACAAACTGGGATGGTTAGAGCCAAAGGGGTGTGTCTCTGCAAAAACTGACTGAACAATGTCAGACTGTGCAGTGACACATCCCTGATTGGTAACACCCTGCTGACATATTCCTAGGAGGGGGTAACAGAGGAACAGCACCACAGAGTTATAAGAGAATAGGCTCCAGAATTTTTATTTACTAGAAAATACAAGTATTTACTAAAGCAGAAGAAAAGAGAAAACAACAGAGGGGGCGCTCTATAGTGAAAGTACGTCAGGTACAATATCAGAGGTGCTAGTGGTTAGGTTGCTCAACCTTTAGGAGTTGTGCTCGTAAGCGCATGGAAACAGCAGCCGCGGGTCTCCTTCTCCAAAGCTGCAATATCGTCAGCGGGCATGAAACTTGGAAACAAAAATGTCGCCCCAGCGCTAGTTGCAAGCAAAAAACCTCTAATTAAGGCAGTAAAATGGTGTTTAAAAATAAAGGTTTTTATTCTAATAAAAATGATCCATAAAAGAGTGTAAACCTTTACACCATACAACACTCTTAACGCATCAAGTGTGTTGCATGGTGTAAAGGTTTACTCTCTTTTATGGATAATTTTTATTAGAATAAAAAGTTTGATTCCACTATTTACTAAAGCAGACATAGTGGGAGGTTACAGGTTCTCTTAAAAAAAAACAAAAAAAAAAACAAGGGGTTTCGGGTTTAAAAAAGGGGGGTTTAAATTTTTATTTTTTAGGATCCTTTGTTACCGCCGTTTATAAGCACAGATTCCCGCTGATAGTGGAAGTTAGAATCCTTATAGCATGCTTGGCAATATTCTAGCCAACCGGTTGCACCACTAATAAAACATGTGTGGCATTTAGTCCGTGGGTATGGTTTTTGATACGGGGAGTAGGGGACCCTATAGATCCACTCCTCCTGCGCAAAAGTGGGGGTATTTGACGCGTATTTCTAAAGCCGGGGGGAGGCGGCCCCATTCCTTCTATCACCCGGCCCGACATGACACCTCTTTCACCCGAGTTAAATATGCATCAGGGAAGACGGAGGAAATTTAATAGCCGAAATATCCCCCGAAATTATGTCGTTTCAAATACCCTTTATAAGCGTACACGACTACTTTAATTTTTTTACTTCAGTTTTATCCCAGAAAGATTATGCCTTAGCATATCATCTGTGGGTTTGGGAAACCCAAAAACACTGCCCCCATGGCTGGTGACTAATCCCCGTAAGGCTTTTTAAAATTTTGGGCCAAACACGGGGATTGCCCCCTAATTTTTTTGGGGGGAAGGGGGAAAAAAAGGGTTTTTTAAATGTGTGACCTTTGTTTTTCCTTTTTAAATGTTTTTAAATCAGTATAATACCTCACTGTTTTTATATATTGCACGTAAAGCTGCTGTATAACCATACATTTTTTAAAATGTGTTACAAATGGCCACATTATAATCGGGCTTGTAAAGGATAACTGTTTAAGAATGTATTGTTATGTCTTTCCATACAAGATGGCGTCTTGTTCAGACACACCCAGATATGCCAAGATGGTCCCTCCCTTGATGTTTTTTTCTCTCTAACAAAGAGAGGGGGGTTCTTTAAAAAATGTAGAAAGAAGACCAACAAGAGGTTTTTTGCTTAAGAATGTTTCACCCCCAACTTTTAAAAAACCCTTTGAGTTTGAATAAATTTTAAAAGAACTCTTTTTCTAGAAAGTGTCGGCTGGGTTTTTTTTTGGCAGGCCAACTATTTCGATTTGGCCCCCTCTGGAAAGTACAGCCTTTTGGGTTCCATTACAACACGGGGTGCCCGGTGAGGAGCAGTGATATTGTAAATATATATATAAATTAATAATAATTTAAAAAATTTTATAATATATATACACACACACACAACATCCAAGGATATCGAGCGGAAAAGGGTGTGTTTAAACTGTCGACAACAAGGAGACGGCCCGCCCCCAAAAAACAAGTAAGGTAAGATTTTTTAAAAATTTTTACTCGGAAAGTTTTGTCTCTTTGGGGGTAAATCTGGGCCCTCAATTTTCGGGAGGCCCTACAGGTAAAAGGCACACAGCTTTATTAACTGTCATAGGTTTTCCCAGGGGGGTTTTTTGTTTTATTTTTTTAAGTATTGTGGGTTTCGTGGGGGGCCCTGCTGGGGCTCCCCACGATTGTGGGGTTCCCTTTTGACGATTCTTGGCTGGAGTCAGTGGTAGTTACTTGGTAAAGGTAGGAAAATTCAGGTTTCAAAGACCAATCTGTGGTTGGGGTAATTAATGCTTTTCTGGCGGTGGAGTCTTTTGAGCGCCCCTTTTTGGTGAAGAAAAGGGAAACAGCGCCCATTCAGCAATTTTGCGCTATTCGATAGTTCTTGTTTTGTGTTGTGGGGATTGTGTGACGTGTAAAAAGGGGAACTTTGGTTTTTGGACAGTCTGCAGAAATACCCTTCTAAACAGAGGAGGGGGAGAAAGGAAAAGGCTGCAGTCCAACTTAAAAAAACCAGCCCTCCCTATCATGTTTTGTAACTGATATGTCTTGCCTCCGGGGTTAATTAAGTTAAATTGTATAAAAAATAGGATAGAGCTGTTTTTGCCATTTTGGGTTTTTGCTTCAGGTTAGCGAACAGTCCCCCTTTGGTTTTGTAGGGGAAAAGGAATTTTAGCCTGAGTTAATTTTGGGTTAGTAAAATTCCATCTACGGGCCTGTAAGAAAAAGATAAGGAGAATTAGTTTTCAGCTTTAGCAAAAAAGAGTGTTGCTGCGGGGCCAAAAAAATTAGATTATGGGGCTCAGCTTCTCGTTTACTGCCGGTAGGACCCCAAAGCAGCTTGTTGGGGATCGAGAAGGGAAAAACTCAGATAAAAAAATTTTAAGGCCCTTTGATGAAAATTAGGGGATTGCTGGGGGGTGGAAAAACTTCAGCCAGAAGTTGGGAATTTGGTTTGGGTGCAAAAAACGGGGCGGTTAAAGGATCTGGGTTGTTGTTGATAGGAATCCTGGAAAATACAGCTTTTGGGATTCATGAAGGGGGGTTGGGTGAGGAGAGGCGGGGGACGGGGGGTGCAATGCTATGTGTATCATCCCAGGAGAATTTTGAAACAAAGGGAAGTGTGATTCACCCCCCCTGAAAAGGCGGAGAGTGAATTCGGGCTTGTGGGGGGTGGTGTGTTCAATAGGGATGGAGAGGGGGTGTTGAAAAGTGGAGCGTCACCCCCAAAGACGGCTATTACACACAACCCATCCCTGTTTAGTATTTAGCTTTAACCACCATTTGCTCCAAATTTTACACCCACTATCCCATTTACGGAAAACTCTGGTCCCATTGCCCCCCCACAACTGTCCAACAATACCTCCCCTTCTGTACCCCCCAACCCCACGGCCCCTGCCCCTAGGTAGCAAACCCACTATGCCAGTATACCGGAACCTCGGTGCCATTGCCCCCCCTTTTACAATTTTTCATGACAATCCCTCCCTCCTTGCCCAACCCGGCTCCTGCCCTATGCAGTACCACCCCGAAGTCCTAGTCCCCGTTGCCCCCCCTCCTTTTCTTTCGCCTTTAGTCAAAACCACTGTCCCATCTGCAAAACCTACAGGAATTTGAGTCATTCCATTTCTTCGGGGTTATTCCCCGCCCCCCTCCAGCGTTAAACTTCCCACCCCGGGGCCAAGGGGGGGGGCCCCCATAGTTAACAATGAAACCCTAATTTTTTCCTATAATGGATACAGTAACAGGAGATTTTTGAAGACCGGGAACTAGCAACCTTATGGTTAGGAAAGAAGTGTTTGCTGGGTGGAGAAATAGGGGGAGAGGAGAAAAACCCCCTGACGAGGAACAAAGAAGAACCAGCCCAATACTTCTGGAGAAGTACGCAAAGGCCCCGGGGGGGGAACAGCCCTCAGCAGTCCCCCATTGGTCAGACGGGAAAGGGGACGCGGGGAAGGGTTTATAACCAATCCAGGAAACAGCACACACTCCTACCCCCTAGGTCCATGGCATCTGGGGCCCGTTGCAAAAGCACAAAATATTTATGTTACATTTAACCTGTGAAAGATCAACCCTGTCGGGCAGTCTTCCAGATCCAGAGAAGAAACCCTATCCCCCTTCAAAGGGATATGGGAAAATCTGCAAGAAAAACGGCAAAAGGGAAGGACTTGAAGGGGTTTTGCAAAGAAAGGGCAGGGATTTTACTGCCCATTATGGAAAAATTTGTATACACCCCCCACTTTGATCCCTGACTGAGATTCAGGTGGGGAATTCTGCGAGAGGCTAAAGGGGAGGGGGGGAAGGGACAGGCTCTCAGATCGGGCTCAAAACTCTCACAGACATCACCAAGAAAAAGGGGAAACGTGGAAAATTTCAAGCACGTCTCACTCGATTTTAAATTTTTGGGTTTTTCCTCCTTTGAAAAACCGCACAGTATGTGACCTCACCTTTTTGTGAAGGACTAAGAGAACCCATCAAGAAACAACTAAAAAGGGGAAAGGGACCGGGAATACAAGTCTGAATGGATATAGACCCCCCCCCAAGTGCCAGGGGAATTTGGAAAAACCTACCACCAGCTCAAAAAACGAAAAAATTTCCTGTTTATGGAAACAAAGGAAGATGGTTCTCCTCCTTTCCCGATGGGTCCGCGTTTTAAGCAATCGCATTGGACATTTTAAAGGGAATTGCGACCCCCCGCGACAACGGAGAGATGGTAAAGACCACTACGCCAACCCAATGAGGCCCAATCCCCGCCCTGCTACAGTTCCCACGGGGACACATGGGATTGGGAAAAACCGGTCCCCAGTTTCCCATATGACTACAAAACCCCTACGGGGGAAGACCCCCTCAGGGACCTACCAAGGATGACCATCCCTAGGGGGGAAACCCCGATTTCCTCGGGATCCCGGGCACCCAGAACGTTATACAAAAAACTGAAGTGCCCCCCCGGCTATCTGTCGACATGAAGGGTTGTTTTGGGTGGATGGTTTCCCACTATCCCCTTTAAAATTACCCTTGGGTGGTGGGCAGGTCCTACCCAACCTTTTCCACTTTGTGTTTTTTGGGGACCCCTCCCCAGTAAACTTGTTGGGTAGGGTTGCTGTCAAAAAACCCAGGCCAGTAAAAGGTTTCCCTGAGGATGGGACAGCCACCACTTCAAATTTTAAATGAAGAGGAAGTGTGGCTCATGATGTTTTCCCCCGCCCCGAATTGAACACATTTCCGCGGATGTATTCAAAGAATTCCTGCGCATCTTTGGCCCGGGGGGCCTGAAGAATTGGGGGTTGAAGGACCTCCAGAATGGTGGTCTGAACCGGGTTTTAAGTTACCCGGAAACCCTTCAAATTCCATTGTTTTTCCCCCAACTGAAGTATCAAAAAGGTAAAGTTTTATTGCTGAATGGCGCAAAAGGCCTGTACACCCAAGTATAACCTCCCTCTACCCTGTAAAGAAGAAGTGGGGGGCCTAATAAACCTTGAAATACAGGATGGTGCAAGACCTTCGTCCCGTAAAATAACCCACGGAATTCGAAACCCTATTGTCCCGAACCCCACCCCTCCGTCAAAACGTACTCCCCAACGCTAAATCGTCAGGGTTATTGATTTGGCGAATTTTTTTTTTCAGGGCCCTTTTGGTTTCCCGCTTGTCAGTACCTTTTTGCGTTTATCATGGGGGTCCCCCGTAATTTGGGACTTTGAGCCCCGGGGGGCCCAAAAATACCCCCCAGTAGTTTCCAAGCCCATAAACCTGTCCTAGAATCTGGGGCCCGAACCCATCTTCTACGCCCGCAATTGGGGGGGTTCTGTATTATTTTTCCCTCGGAACCTTTTCTCCTCTTTTGGCCGAGCAAGGATGAAAGTTTCGCGAAAAGGTGCATTGGTACGGACAAGGTTGTTTTTGGGGCCCCCTTTGGCCCCTTTTACCAAGCCGACATCTGCCCCCTGAAGATTAAGGCATTAAAAAGATATCAAAATCCCATGGAGCCAAGCAACTGCAGATTTTCCTTGGTTGATTTCCTATTGCAAAACCCGGATTCCTGGTAAAAGGGTCTCATGAGCCCTGTACAAATGAGTTAAAAACCATTCCTTTTCCCTTGGATTCAGCACCCTACAAGCCTTTAAAGCCCAAAGAAGTCCATTATGCAAGCTCCTGTTTGGGCATTCCGGCTATGAAACCGTTTAAAACTTTTTGTATGAAAGGGATGGAATGCAATGGGTGTTTACCCCAAGCCCAGGAAGTCGAAAACCGTCCACTTGGATCTACAGAAATTTGGGGCCCCGGTGGAAAGGGGGGGGCCACCCTGTTTGGGGGGGGCTTTTTTGCAGCCAAGCTTTAAAATGGACAAAACGGGAATATACTGGGACTTCTTTTAGTTTTCTGGTCCAATACATCTCGCTTTTTAATCAAACGCAACAAAAACTCTCTCATGGGGCTGACATCTTTACTTAAAAATTTTCTCTCCCCCTGCCAGAAAACGTTACTCTTATGGGGTTTGTGTTTTAATCCGCCACCTTACCCCCTTCTCAGTGGGGGAAAGACATGAAGAGGAACGGAAAACCCGATGTATATGAAGAGAGTCTGATTTCTTGAAAATCTTTAAGATGGAAAAACCCCTCATTTGCCCCCCTTACATGAGATGGGTTTACAACCGGGTATGGGTTTTTTTTGTGCATGGATCCAATTGCAGACAGGCAGGACGTTTCACAGGGATAGCCGTGACCACCAAAAACGCATGGGAAGCCAGAAGTCTGCATGCAAAACGCCCAAAACGAATTAAGGCTTGACGGGGAGACCCTTTGGCGAAGGCAAACGGCCAACAATTTTTACAGATTCAAGATAGCTTTCGGGGTCGCCCATGATTTGGACCTATTTTGGAAGGCCGAGGGTTTCTCACGGCTCGGGAACCCCAGTGAAAAAAGGACATGCCATTAGGTTTCCTGATGGATGCATGCGGCCACGGACAGGGCTATATGAAAATTTAAGGCACATGGGGGGCTGAAAACAGAAGAGGCAAAAGGGAAACCCTTTGGTGACCCAAACAGCCAAACAGGCCGCAGGGGTGAAAAGGGGAAGCAAATCATGTCAGTGGTGAGGAGAAACTTGTATCAAAACCCCCAAGGAGACTGCTGGGCCAAGATGCAGGAACAGCGCATGGAAAAAAAGGAAATCGGAAAAGAAGGGGAGCAAAAGAAGAACAAAAAACGGTCTTAGGAGTAGGGGGGCGGGGCCCTCTTGCCACGGGGCACTATAACCCAGCGAGTGCAAGGGGACATGGACCCGGGGAAATTGTCAAAAAACCCAAAATGGGCTAAAAACAAGTATTACTGTGCACCCTGAATTCAACATTCGATAGCTACCAAAGCATGGGCTATCTGGCAGAATGTAACCCCGGGAAGATAGTAAAAGGGACCCCCTAAACATTAGCAAAGCCTCAGCACCCCCTTTTTAACGGATTTAGTTGACCATATACAGTGCCAAGTCAGGAAGATATGAATTCTTTTGCATCGTAGACATGTTCTTAGGATGGCCAGAGGGATTTCCTTGTCACAACATCACAGCCCGAATAAGCTAAGAAATGCTAACCCAAAAAAAGTAGTCGATATGGGATACGGAAGGATTAAAGTGACCAAGGACCAGCGTTTACAGCCACCCTGAAGAAGGACATTTGGACAGCCCTTGGGAGCACTTTCTTTCCAACCCCGACCATCTGCAACAGTGGGGAAAGGGAAAGGCAAATGGGGCTCTGAAAGCCGAATGTCAAAGCGGGGAAAAGAAACCGATGCCCTGGGCCCGATAGCCCCATGCCTTTTTTAGTGTCAGGTACACACCCCGGGGGGCATTAGCTCTTTCGCCTTAAAGAGATCCCGTTTGTATGCCCCCAAGGCTAGGTAATATTTCCCCCGAGTTACGCTAAGACTGATGTTTGATTACATAGTTATTCAATGGCTAAAGAATTGTCTTTATACATTCCCGAGTTTACTCTTCCATTCCCGACCCAGACTCAGACTTTCTGCCCATAAGCTACAGCCTGGAGACTGGGTTAAAGTGAAAGTTTTTTGGAAAAAACCCTTGGAGCCCAGATTTTTAGGGGCCCTACCAAGTCCTGGACCACGACCAATCTGTCAAGGTGGCAGAAAGCCCAAATGGATCACGTTCACACGCAGATCCCCCACCCCCCGAGAGAAGAGATCTGCCTTTCTGACGTTAATAGCTAGTTGCTTTGATTTTGGGGAGAACCCCTCGGGGGCCATTACAAGGAGAGAGGAATGGTCACCTTTTGGTTTAACTCATCCCTGTCATGTAGCCCATATTTTTTTTATTTTTTGATGAGTAGTTTTCCGAGGGGCCCCATACAGTGCAAATCTACAAGAACAATTCCCCCCTGCACGGGTATATACTTGGGTGATGCGATATGGGGAGCTCCTGTACAGGGGTCAGTGGGGTGGAATACCCGGGGGGCTGGGGGTATAGACCACAGACTGCTTTAAAAAGGAAAGATAAAAAGGGGAAGTCCCCACTGACAAGGATGAGTTTAACAAAAA
This sequence comes from Phyllomedusa bahiana, assembly GCA_025379985.1. Classification (NCBI taxonomy): domain Eukaryota; kingdom Metazoa; phylum Chordata; class Amphibia; order Anura; family Hylidae; genus Phyllomedusa; species Phyllomedusa bahiana. The sequence continues at coordinate 8,975 of JAODAL010006691.1, forward strand.
CTGGAGTCTGTCAAAAAAAAGGGAAAATCAGGTGAAAGCATCCCTAACCTTAAACCCTTAAAACCATCAAAAGACTGATGGAGGTATATGCCTGGGAGCATAATCGGGGGGGGGAGGGGGTTCGAGAGAAAATCCAGCTGAAAATTGAATACAGACCCCGGGGAAAAGGGTTTGGGGGTCCAGCCCCCAACACCCGGGAAAACCCCCCTTTTGCCCCCTGTAAAGACTTTTAGAGCATACACCATGGCTGATCCCTCCTCTGAGGGGCACCCTGAGGGGGAGACCCCGGGGTTTTTGGATTAGAACTTTTTGGGTGGAAAGGGGTTAAGATACGCAACCCGCACAATAAAACAACTGTTATGTCTGCTCAGCCTAGGCCCCATATGGCACTGTCCCCCTAGTAACCTGTATCAGACAGGAAGTCTTTTAGTTGTACCCAATTCCACCACAAACCACAGACGTGAGGAATAGAAGGCCAATACCCCAAACACCCCCAAAACATCAAGGGCCCGGGGTTGGGGTTCAGTTTACCCCGGTAATTACACCCGCATACCTTAGTAGGGGTGGCAGATTTTTTGGGTAACTTTACCACCCAAAAGGGTACTGCTCACATATGTAACATCATACAACAAATTTAAAAACAAAAACTCTCCCTAGGGGATGTATATTTGGGTATGGAAAAATCTCAAAATCGGGGGCTAAGTTGGAGGGGGAACTGGACTGGACAAAGTGCCCCGCCAAAAAATCACTCATTTCCCTATACTGAGTGAAAGGGTAGGGGTAGCCACACCATGAGACTGAAACCAGGAGCAGAAGGGAGTTACCCCCAAAGGGGCAGCTTTGACCCCAGTGAAAATTGATCTTAGTGTCCCAAGGGGGGTCCTGATGAGTTTAAAACAAGGGTCAAGTGGCCACTGGTTTGAATCTCGTTACCGAAATTCACTGTCAATAAGAATGAGATTGGATAAATAATATATTACAACCAGCAGAGATTTGTAAATTTCACCAATTCCCCACAGGGCCGGCAGATCAGGAGGGCCAACCTCTGCTGTGCCCCGGCAGAACCCATGGCTTTGGACAGGTTTAGGGGAAGGAAAAGGGGTGGCAAAAGATTAGAAAAGCTGTATTTTATCCAACAATACAGGACCGAACGGTAAAGTGACTGTGGTTGTCGATCTTTTGACGAACTCAAAAGGAACGGTATCACGACCCTTGGGGGGACGGTTTGGTTGGTGAAGGATGGCAGGCAGTTTTAGTACAAATGGGATTGTGATTTTTTGCATTTTGCTATTTTTCCCTAATCGTTTGTTGGTCTTTCCATGTTTAGGAAAATTTTTAAGAGCTTGGTGAAAAATTCCCACTATGATGAACAGTTGCCAAGCCTGACCCCTATGCTGAAGGGACCAAAAAACACCTTTTTTGGCCCTTGCCAAAAGGCCTGCCTGAGAGAGTGGACGTCTCCCCCAGTTAGAAATATTTAGGGGATGTAAGATAGTGGATCACTAGAGGGGAAGGGATTGAGCCCCCCCCCTCACTCTTTCAGAGAGAAGGTTGGGGCACTTCAACGCAGCTTTGCCCGTGGTGTCTAGGTTCCAAGGGGAAAAATTAAAAAGAGACCAAAATCTCAAGGGGGACTGTTGGATGGGAAAAAGGTTATAAGTGGAACCTTTGTGTCTCTATTTTAATTATTAAAATAAATACCTACATGCTTTATATATGCACGTAAAAGCTCCGTATAAAAAATTTCATTTTTTTGTATTAGCAAAAAGGGGCATTTATAATCGCTTTCAAAGTAACTTTATAGAATGTATTTGTATAATGTCTTTTCCACTCACAAATGGGGCTGGTTCAGACACACCCCAAATGCCAAAATTGCTGCCCACCTTAGATGTTTTTTTTCTCTTTAAAAACGAGAGAGGAGGGATTTAAAATGTAGAAAAAGAGCCAACCAAGAGGGGTTTTTTGCTTAAGGGAAAGTGTACACCCCCCTTTAAAAAATTGAGTGTGTTTTAATAAACTTAGAAGAAAAATCTTTTTTAGAAAGTTCAGGGTGGGGTTTCTTTGGCACTGCCCAATATTATAGATTTGGTCCCTGCTGGAAAGTAAGCCCTTTTGTGGTTCCATCTACAACAATTGTATATACTGTAGAGTACATATTGGCCTACACTCACCAGCTGGAAGGTGGAGGGAGAAGGATGCTGCGCCACTAAGTGCGGTAGAGAGTGACTACTGCTGCATTCACAGTCAGCGCCCAAATTACAGCCACCAGGAGATTGCAGATGGGGAGAAAAAGCGTCCCATCCAAACTCACTCCATTGTGCTTGCAAGCAGTGTACAGGTGCATTTTTTATTTATAGATACATCGTTTCCCGGGAGAATAACTTTTGCCCCCAAGTGGAGCTTTTCTATTACATCACCTTGGGGAATCTGTGTTAAATATAATACTATATGGATATGAATGTCCTATGAAAAGAGGACACATGACATGATTACTTGTCAATGCTTTCATAGAAACCCCTGAGCAAGTGCAACATTTACAATGCTGCATCTTTTGGATCTTGCAGGGTATCTCAAGCTGATCAAGATGGACAAACCATGGACAATGGTTCTTCATGCTTCATTACACATCAAATACAAATATAGTAAAGTTCCAATGACACAGGAATCTTCCAGGAGATGAATGTATAAAACCAGATCTGGCATCCATTGCTGTATGAATCAAAGGTATTCAGGATCCTGACACCTTACCCTTCTGTATATTCAGCCTGAAGAAGACCCAGGTATGTCTCCCATTTGTTTCCAACCACCTTCCCGCAAGTAAAGCACCTGACCGGTATAATCATATTGCACTGGTGATTAAACACAAAGACAAATATATCACATCCGGGTCGAATTATTACATATTTATGCAGAAAATTTTCCAGGAAAGAAAATTTGTGAAAAAACCCCCTAGGTAGGGCATGCATTGGGGGCCCCCAAAAAAATCCAGGGGTTCCCAAAAAATCTACCCCTGCATGTACCCCGGGACTGCCCTGGGGCCTAAGTGCTTTTTTCAACTATCACCAGCAACACATCACATCGGGAGGGGAAGGGGGTAGGTCTTTCTTTAAGGGGTTTTGCCACATAGAATATCGTTAGGATAGATCATTGTTGTGGTTGGGGCCCGCAATCCGAACGGGCCCGTTCCGTATCCGGGCGTATCCCTCTTGGAAACTGCAGAGTTGGCACGCTTCGCACAAAACCCCCCTTCTTCTTAAAAGGGGTTCCGAGACCGGAAGCACTGTTCGGGTGTACTTAAAATCCCTAGAAAAGAATGGAGATGGCTCCAAACAAAACTCAAGGGGGTTGGGTTTGGGGGGAGTTCCCACTCATGGCAAAACCCTTGGAGTGTTTTCATCTCAAGAAGGATAACCCTAGGCAGGGGTTCAAAATATTCCACCAAAAGGGACATCAGATTATAAAGGTTGTCAAGGGCTGTTAGGGGCCTTTGGGGTTTGGGGAGGGCCCCGGATAGGGTTTTTTAGAGGGGCCCTTGGGGGGATGGGAGGGCCCGATAGGGGTGTTAGAGAGCCTTGGAGGCGGTGAGGGCCCTGGATAGGGCTGTTTAAGGGGCCTTTGGGGGCGGGGGAGGGCCCCGGATGGGGGTGTTTGAGGGGCCCTTGGAGGATGGTAGGGCCCTGGAAGGGCTGTTAAGGGGGTTTTAGGGTGGGGGGGGCCCCGGAAGGGGTGTAGAGGGGCCCTTGGGGGATGGGGAGGGCCTGGATAGGGGTGTTTGGGGCCTTGGAGGTGGGGAGGGCCCTGGTGGCTGTTAAGGGCCTTGGAGGTGGTGAGGGCCCTGGTAGGGCTGTTAGAGAGTTGGAGGACGGTGAGGGCCTGGATAGGGCTGTTAGAGGGGCCCGGAGGCGGTGAGGCCCTGGATAGGGTTTTAAGGGGGTTTGGAGGATGGTGAGGCCCTGGAAAGGGCTGTTTTGAGGGGGCCTTGGAGGATGGTGGGGGGGCCCTGGATAGGGGTGTTAGAGGGCCTTGGGGGATGGTGAGGGCCCTGGATAGGGCTGTTAGAGGGCCTTGGAGGATGGTGAGGGCCCTGGATAGGGCTGTTAGAGAGCCTTGGAGGACGGTGAGGGCCCTGGATAGGGCTGTTAGAGGGCCTTGGAGGACGGTGAGGGCCCTGGATAGGGCTGTTAGAGGGCTTTGGAGGATGGTGAGGGCCCTGGATAGGGCTGTTAGAGTGCCTTGGAGGACGGTGAGGGCCCTGGATAGGGCTGTTAGAGGGCCTTGGAGGATGGTGAGGGCCCTGGATAGGGCTGTTAGAGGGCCTTGGAGGATGGTGAGGGCCCTGGGATAGGGCTGTTAGAGGGCCTTGGAGGATGGTGAGGGCCCTGGGGGCTGTTGAGGGCTTGGAGGATGGAGGGCCCTGGTGGGTGTTAGAGGGCCTTGGAGGATGGTGAGGGTCCTGGATAGGGCTGTTAGAGGGCCTTGGAGGATGGTGAGGGCCCTGGATAGGGCTGTTAGAGGGCCTTGGAGGATGGTGAGGGCCCTGGATAGGGCTGTTAGAGGGCCTTGGAGGATGGTGAGGGCCCTGGATAGGGCTGTTAGAGGTCCTTGGAGGAGGGTGAGGGCCCTGGATAGGGCTGTTAGGGTTGTGTAACCCCCTGTGTGGAGGTGTGCGGCGCAGCTCTAAATCTAAGATGGTGCCTGGTCCTTGTGCTGGCGCCGCCACATCTCCCAAGCACTGACTGTGTCTCCTTGGTACAGTGTAGAGCCGGTCCTTGTCCATCTCTGCTCGCTGTGTTTAAGTTCTCACGGACCACATAGAATGATGCCTGCAGGCTTTGAGTTTGACACATGTGCTCTAGGATAGGCCTTTTGGGACCCCATCTAAGATTGGCAAGAAGATAAGGTGCTGTGGCCCTTTCAAGTGAATGGAGTTGGCTGCAGTTCCCCTGCACAGCGGATGGCCAGGTGTCATTGGGCAGGAAAAAACAGTAAAGGAGCTGCAGTGCTGTGGGCTTTTCAGGCGCTGACTGGTGGAGGACCTGGAGATTATAAGGGTAAATGCACATGGGATGGATTTTCTGCAGAAGATTTTGGTGTGGATTTTATCTCATTCAATGGGGTAAAATTGACAGTAAATCTGCAAAAGAAATTGACAGGCTGCAGATTTAAAAATCCACACGTCAATATCTGTATGGAAAACTACCTCCATGTAGGCATAAGATTTGTAAACCTCCATCCACACAGCATATCCGTTGTGAATTTTCCGAGTGCAAATCCACCTGAAAAATCCACAGCAAATCTGTCCTATGTGCACTTACCCTAAGGCCTCGTTCACACGGCTTATTTGGGCACGGATTGGCGCCGTACTCCGCGCCGGATTTGCGCGTCAGTACGGCGCCAATCCGTCCGTGTCATTATGGTAATCCACTGCTCTCATAGGGGGAGAAAGTGACATGCACACTATTTACGGCGCGGACGCGCCGTAAACAATGCATTGTCTATGGGGCCGGGAGCGGCTCCCCTGCCGCGCTCCGGCCCCGCCCCCGTCCCGCCCCTTATTCACGGCGGATTTGTGAGCTCAATACGGCTCACAAATCCGTCGGGAATAAGCCGTGTGAACACGGCCTAAGGGTATGTTCACATGGCCTATTTGCGCTTTAATACGGGCGAAATGCACGCCGCAATTACAGTAATTCATAGCTCTCATAGAGAACTATGAATCACGGCTCGTCTCCCCCAGCGCACAATACGGTCGAATTATACGCCGGGGAAGAGAAGTGACATGTCACTTCTTCGCGGTGCTTACGCGACGTTGACAATAGAAGTGAATGGGGATGGTCCCCCCCCCGGCGTTAGAAGTAAGCACTGATCAGCACCTACATCTAAAAAACCCGGCGTATTGTGGTGCTTACAGTACGCACCCCAATATGCCAAGTGAACATATCCTAAAAGTCACGGGCATAACTATAGCCATAGCAGCCACTTTGAGGCTCAGAGGTTAAGAAGGCTCATACAGGTGCAAGAACATTGTACATTTTTTTATGGAATAACAAGTTGGTGTCCTTTTGCTCCCCAGCACTACTATGTGCGATCCTTGATATATGGCGGTATTACTTATACTTTAGGGTGACATGTATGTATAGAGCTGCGACAGATTTCTGCCGTGTTTACAGCTTGAAAAGTGGTGCACCCCTGTTTGTTCCATCTTTAATCAGATGCACTCCAAGATTCTGCACATTATAAAGAACCCGCACAGATGTGAGGTGCATCGAACCTTAGCCGCCATTTAGGAGCGCACATTCACCACTTTAATATATTCAGGCACATTTTACATGGGAAAAAAGACTCAAAAAATTGTGTTGAGGCGCCAAGTTTCATGCATGTCGCCCATAGTTTTGTCGGGAAAGATAGAACTTGCATTTTATTCATTTAAATCCCTGCTTATTCTATGTCCAGTGGGCGGTGTTATCAGTGATTGACAGCCTTCCTTGTATCAGTGTGCATATAGAGATAGCTGTCAGTCACTGGACTCCTTAACCCAGAATAAGCAGGGATTTAAATAAATAAATTACAACTTCTACTAAATAAATCTCCACTGAACTATATATCAATCTGTTCAGCTCCTCCTGCTCTATAGTATGCTGCCCGCAGATCAGATAGCATAATCAATGTGACTGGTCCCTTTAAGACAAAGGGCGACATGTATGATCGAGTTCTTCACCCTTTTCTGGCGTAAAATGCGCCTAAGTGAGCTACGATATGTAATGCGCCTAATGAATACGTTAGGCACAATGCTCGTAAGACGACACTTTCTAATGTGCCTAACATGCGGGGGTGTTCTGGGGGCGTCCCACCACACTCGTAATATTAGACACATATATGAATGTGGTTCGGCAAAACTAGGCGCATTACTGCTCGGACAGGCAGACCTATCTCAATGTGCTCTGCCTGAGCCTGAGGAGTCGAAGTGGAGCTAGATTTGCTGTTAGGGCAAAAAATGTCCAGTATTTCTCAACTTCCACCAGTACAATAATAAGAAGTAATTTATCATAATTATTAAACTATATAAAATTTACTTATTTAAATTTAATAAAAAATGTTATCATATAAAATTTATATAAAAATCTATAATATCCCAAAAATATATAAATATTTCCTATAAAATGTATTTAAAATAAATCGAATCTAGAGCTAATGTTACGTGAAATAACCCGCTGCTGATGATGTTCAGATTTTAGCATTTTAAATTTTTCTACATTAAATTTAAAATTTACGTTTGCTGCTCTCACCCTTTATTCTACATACAGCAAGAGCCAGCACAGCACAGGTCTGGCTGGGATCTGTAGTCCTCCAAGCAAGATCACTACCATTGTTTCTATTCACTGACATGCTATTCTAGTGACTTGTCTTTTATATCCAGCCTATCTATAGCCTTTATACATGTTTGGTGCATTATTAATGCGCCTAAGTTCCGTAATGCACCAAACACACAGGTGAGGGGTGATGAACTTTAGACTTCATTTATAATCGCACAAAAACCACTGTCATACATTCAGGCGCATTATACACTGAAAAAGAGACTTGAAAATTCACTTTGAAGCGCCTTCCTTCATATATGTCTCCCAAATATTGAAAAATTCCACAAAATGCCAGAAGGCTGTAGCCATATGTCCTTGATCTTTTTAAAAAATGTTCATGACATCGGTGAGATCTATGAGTTTTTACATACAGCTAGAATATCCTTATAATAAATCTGCCTCCGGGCTATTCATGGGTTATTTCCATACTATATATATATATTGCACTTTATATACTGCTGCATTGCTGTCAGGCATTTAATGCACTCTTCTTACACAGTATATACTCACCAGAGGGGGATCCTTAGCTTTCTCTTCTCTGAAAGTCCTTACAGGGGATAAGATGCACTCACCAGGCAGAGCAAGGAACTTTCTGGGCTACATGGGTTCTCTGCTCATGCGCAGGACACGGCTCAGTCTCCAAATGCTGCAACTTGTTTTTGTAGTTCCTACAGATTTACGTAAGGGGGCAGCAAAGGACGTGGATTATTTTTGGCTGCGGTCTCCGGCTGGTTATGTAATGCTGACAGTGCAGCTAGATGGTGGAGTGCTGCTGCAATGCATGAATCATGGCAGATCAGTGGGGGCTCGGGGTAATAATCCAGCAATCAAATACTAAGATCTGAAGCTGTGAATTATATTCTGCAAAGTAGGTGTCATTATTGATCATTTTTGCCAGTCCATATCAGATACAAACACAGATACCTGCATGTACAGATGAAATCAGAAGTTTCCATCCACTATATAAAAAGCCCCATCTGCAGGTTTTTTTCACTATCTGACATGAAATCAGAATAAACCTATATTGTGTGCTGGTAGCTATATGGATTGTGTCGGCATCGTTGATAACCCAGTGAGGAGATCTGCAGCTCCTTCTATATTAAACCATGTGCATATACTGGGTGGTTACTTTTTAGAAGTATAAACAATTTATTAAGAAACAAAGTAGCAATACAGCTAAAACGTAGAACAACAAGTTACTTGCGCTTTGTAGTGTAACACGATGCGATCCGACTGTCCAAGTGCATGGTAAACATACTTCAATATTGCAACAGCATAGCGATTAGCGTCCCCTCTCTCTTCTAGGAGATCGCAACTGGAGCGTTCAGCTGAACAGACAGGCAGTGGGTGCAGGCGCTCAACGTTTCGAGAGGCTCCTCCTTACTTTATGCAATGTCAGCAGTTTCCATACATTAGGATTACTCTGCCTTTAAACAATTTGGGACAGACCATATGATGATGTCAGGTCTTTGGTAGTTTCTGATTTATTAGCAACATCTGAGTTAATTAGAGACACAGCTGTGGATGTTTTTTTTAAATGCACACCAGAAACACACTGCTTCTGTGTGTAACATCATGGGAAAGTCTAAAGAAATCAGCCAAGATATCAGGAAAAGAATTGTGGACTTGCACAAGTCTGGATCATCCTTGGGTGCAATTTCCAGATACCTGAAGGTGCCTCGTTCATCTGTACAAACAATTATTGGCAAGTACAAACAAGATGGAAATGTCCAGCCATCATACCGCTCAGGAAGGAGACGGGTTCTGTATCTCAGAGATGGACGTGCTTTGGTCCGACATGTGCATATCAACCCGAGAACAAAAGCAAAAAACCTGTTGGAGATGCTGGCGGAAGTTGGTAAGATTGTGTAATTATCCACAGTGAAACTAGTACTGTATCAACATGGACTGAAAGGCCGCTCTGCCAGGAAGAAGCCATTACTCCAAAAGAAACATATAAAAGACAGATTAATGTTTGCAAATGAAACAAGGAAAAAAGACCTATTTTTTTGGGAGACAGGGTCCTTTGGTTCTTACGAAACAAAGATTAAACTTTTTTTGGTAAAAATAAACCATTTTTCCCTTTAAAAAGGGGGAAAAAAGGGGAAAGTTTTGAAAGCCTAAGAACACCCCACCCCAAACTGTGAAACACGGGGATGGCGGGCATCATTTTTGGTAGGTAGTTTTGCTGCAGGGGGGACTGGGGCCTTCCCCGAAATAAGGGGCATCTTTAGGAAAGAAGATTATGGGGCCCTACAAAAAGGGGATATCTCAAATATCAGCCAGGAAATTAAAAGCTTGGGGGGAAAAATGGGTTTTCCCAAATGGACAATACCCAAAACTACTGCCAAACATTTTCAAAGTTTCTTTAAAGGGGAAAACCAATTCCCAAAGTTTTGGAGTGGGCCCTCACAAAGCCCTGATCTCAATCCTAAATTTAAAATTTAGGGCAAAAACTGGGGAAAAAAAAAACAGATTTTGGTAAAACGACCTCCAAACATGACCCCAGTTACACCAGTTTTTGTCAATGATAAAGGGCCCCCAAAAATTTCCCACAAAATTAAAATTTTTGAGGGGCTTTTCGAAGGATCCAAAATGTTTGAAACCCCAAATCCCCACAGGTTTTTTGGGCAAAGCTACCAAATACTAATGAAATGTATGGAAACGTTTGACTTTGCAGAAAAGTAAAAAAAAATGCCCCTTTAAAATTTCCCCTCTCATTATTGGGGGCAAATTTTCAAATTTAAAAAAAATTTTGGGGGTTTCCTGATTGACCTAAAAAGGTGAATTTTTTTTTTTTATTTCAAGTCAATTTGTAAAAAACATTTCAAAGTGGGCTTTTTAAAATTTGGAAAGGAAACTTCTGGTTTTAACTGTAAGTAGGATCCCCCCCTAACAGTAATGACCACCATTTTGAAAGTACATCTTGTCCCGTAAAATAAAAGCCCCCTCTTATGCTATGTAGAAAAAAAATAAAAAAGTAATGGGGTCTGGAAAGGCAAAGGGGGGGGAAAAATAAATGTGGAAAAAAATAAGCCCGCCCCTTTAAAAAATTTTTTTTAAAAAAATATTTTTTTTATTTCGCACTCCGCCCGTTCCCATGCTATCAGGGGCCAGGAAAAGTCAGCATGATGGTCTGGACCGATTGCACAAGAAAAAGAAAAGTGAATGACTCATCGGAGAAGACATCACCTGTGAGTCCCTGGATGTAACTGAACTGTAATCACTTAAGTCTGCAGAATGGGATGTATAAAAAACCCGGGATCAAACCCCTATATATCACAAAATTTGGGGGGAAATAAACATCTACAGACCTGTGTACCAAATGGGAAATACTACAAAAGGATCACTGTATTGGGGGGTGAAATACAGCGCAGAGCCTGGGGTACAACCGGGGATCTATTTACTAAATAGTCACAGTATGGAGGGAATATCAGTCCCCCCCAGAAGCCTGAGTACAAAACCGGTATCAAAACCCCTAAATAGTCACAGTAAAGGGGGTAATATACATCTACGAGCCGGTTTTACACTGGGATCTACCACTATAGAAAACACAGTATGGAGGTAATATACGTCTGCAGAGGCCCGTGTACACGGTGTCTTTCCCCTATATTTGGGCACTTACGGAAAGAAATATACAATCTGCAGAGCCTGTTACATTGGAAACACCACACATGGTCCCCTGTAAAGGAGGTAACATACAGTCTGTTTTAAACCTGTGTACACGGTGTCTTTCCACTATAAGGTCACCAAAAAAGGTAATAAAACAACTGCATGAAACCATTGGGACACTGGGGTCAAACCACTATAGGGGCCCCTGTATAGCGGGACTATTTGGGCCCCTTTCATACTGAACTTTTTTCATTGAAGAGTGAAGAAAAACCCCGGGGATACCTTTTAGGGCTAACTGGTAAAATACTCATTTTATATTTAGTTAGCCTTTTAAAAAAGGGAACGCCTGATTTCTTCACCTTTTCCTACTATTTTTTCTATGGCTTTAAAAAACGGTAAACCCTTAAAAAACTACTGATCTTTATTCAATGATTTTTTTTAAAGGGGGGTTATTCAGTCACTTTTGGGGGGGTAATTTTGGGTCCCTGTTTTTGGCGGGAAAAACAGTTCCTATGTAATAGGGTTATTGGAAATGAAGTTCCCTTTTAATAGTGGGAATTTTTTTTGGGGAAACAGTATGAAAGGTTTAGAATTTTATGGGAGAATTAAATTTTTTCCCTTTAAAATCTAGTAAATACATGACTAATATTAATTTGGGGACCGTAAATGTTTGTGGGTGGGGGAGGGGCTGGGAAGGGGGTGGGCCCCTCCATAGGTTTGCTATGGGGTTCAGGCTTCTGTAGTTACGTCCCTGTTTGTAACCATCCCTAAAAAAACAAAAAACAAACCAAACCCAAAACAAAATTTCAAAAATCAGGTGACGGGCCCCCAGGGGAAGCAAGTTTACAAAAAAAAAACAAAGGATGAAAGAAAACAAAACTGGATAGTAGATATGTACTTAAAACACTGTGGGCCACATGTTTGAAAACTGTCTAGGTCTAAAAATCTCTTTGTTGCCCATAGCAACCAATCAGAGCCCATAGCAACCAATCAGAGCCCATAGCAACCAATCAGAGCGCCCCTCTCATTTTTCCAGAACACTATATGAGATGAAAGGGGCGCTCTGATTGGTGGCTATGCGCTCTGATTGGTTGCTATGGGCAACAAAGTGAGTTTTAGACCTAGAAAGTTTTCATACATGTGGCCCTTCGGGATGAACCTGGAGCCGACTTGCCAGTTCTCACCAGTTTTGCTCTAAACTTTGGTGCATTCTTGACGTAATAAAATGTGTCGTGTCTGGTGCTGAATGCACTGAGTTTTGGTTTGCGAGATTTCTATTAAATAACAGTTTTTTGCTCAAAGTACGGCAGAAACCTGTGGCAGCCCCCAGGGGCGTAACTAGAGGAGCCAGGGCCCCAAAGCAAACTTTTGGATTGGGCCCACTACCCCCCCCCGCGCCCACCTCCCGGACCACGACCCTGTACTAGGGCATGCAGTTAGATAATGTAGATAATACAAGGAGCAAATACCTCACCATACATATCACTATCATACAGCTACCAATCAAATCCCACTATACTAAGACCAGCATTACCAATAATGCTATTACATAAGGACCTGATTATACCGCCAGAACATGACCACAAATTACCACCACATAGTGACTGAATACTACACCTACACTATTACTGATCAGTACACAAAGACCAATAGTACCGCCATATAGTGACCATATAGTGGTATATACCAGTGTACACAGCTCTGCAGACTGCTATAACCACCATACAGTGACCATATAGTGGTAGATACCAGTGTACACAGGCTCTGCAGACTGTATATTACCTCCATACAGTGACCATATAGTGGTAGACAGCAGTGTACACAGCCTGTGCAGACATATAAGTGATTACAGTGTAATTACATCTTGTGACTCACAGGTGACGTCTCTCTGACGAGTCGTTGACTTTCCCCTTTGTTCTGCATCCGGTCCAGTCCGTCATGATGACGTCTCCCGACCACTTGTCCCTGGAGATTTAGACACAAATATCTTAGAATCCTGAGTTTTCCAGCACCTCCCTCCCTGCCCCCCTAGCTATATGGGGTCCATTTAGGCAGACAGGGTTTAGATAGGATATATGGGGCCCCAAATAGGCAAGGTTTAGGTAGCCAATAGAGTGCCCATATAGGCAGGCAGGGTTTAGGTAGCTATAGGACCATGCAGGTAAGACAGGGGTTTACGTGGCTATAGGGGCCATATAGGTAGAGGTTTAGGTAATTAAAGGGCCCCATATAAGTAGACAGGCAGGCTTCGGAGCTATAAAGGTAGGCAAGCTTTAGGGGGCTATAGGGCTATATAGGCAGACAGCTTCACGTAGCTATAGGGCTATTCAGGCAGACAGACTTAGAGCTATATAGGCAGCCCTTAGGGGCTATATAGGCAGGCTGGGGGTATAAAGGCAGGCTGGGGGGCTATGCAGGCAGCTGGGGTATATAGGCAGGCTGGGAGGCTATGCAGCAAGCTGGGGTATATAGGCAGGCTGGGAGGCTATGCAGGCGGGGAGGCTATCTAGGCAGGCGGGGAGGCTATCTAGGCAGGCCGGGGGGGATATAAAGGCAGGCCAGGGGGGTATAGAGGCAGGCAGGGGAGTATAAAGGCAGGCCGGGTGGTATACAGGCAGGCTTAGGGGGGTATACAGGCAGGCTTGTGGGGGTATACGGCAGGCTTAGGGGGTATACGGCAGGCATATGGGGGTATACGGCAGGCATAGGGGGTATAAAGGCAGGCATATGGGGGTATACGGCAGGCATATGGGGTATATAGGCAGGCATATGGGGGTATACGGCAGGCATATGGGGGTATACGGCAGGCATATGGGGTATATAGGCAGGCATATGGGGTATACGGCAGGCATATGGGGTATATAGGCAGGCATATGGGGGTATACGGCAGGCATATGGGGTATATAGGCAGGCTTGGATGGTATACGGTAGGCATATGGGGTATATAGGCAGGCATATGGGCATACATGCCAACTCTCCCGCCTTTGGCGGGGGGGGGGGTCCCGCTAATAAGGGTCCCGCTAATGAGGGTCCCCTCCCCCTTCCCCCCCCCCCCCGCCCTCCCGGCAGAGTTGGCATTTCTCCCGCCGCCAGCAGGCAGCGGGGGGACCGCGGCGCAAGAGTAGCGCTTGTGCGCTACTCTGGCGCTGCCGGGCCGCTCCCACAGGCGGGTGAAGCGGCCGCAGCGGCCACTCACCCGCCCGGCGAGTTTCACTGACTTGTGCGGCCGCAGCCGCACAGTCAGTCAGCTGTACAGGGAGAAGGCAGGAGGGATAGTTCCCTCCTCCCTTCTCCCCCTGTATGTACAGCGCCGGTGCGCGCTGTACATACACCTCAGTGTCGCAGGGGAAGTGACGCACGGCTGCACTCACTCCCCCTGCGACACTGAGACTACTCAGTCGCCGGGAGATGTCCGGCAGCTGGAGCCTGGTGAGGTAAGTGGCTTTTATTATTTTATTTTTATTAGTTATAGAGGGGCTCTACCTGACTACAATGGGGGGGGGTCTACCTGGCAACAGAGGGGGGCACTACCTGGCTACAATGGGGGGTCTACCTGGCAACAGAGGGGCACTATCTGGCTAAAATGGGGGGTCTACCTGGCAACAGAGGGGGCACTACCTGGCTACAATGGGGGGTCTACCTGGCAACAGAGAGGGCACTACCTGGCTACAATGGGGGAGTCTACCTGGCAACAGAGGGGGCACTACCTGGCTAACAAGGGGGCATCTACCTGGCTACAATGGGGGGTATACCTGGCAACAGAGGGGGCACTACCTGGCTACAATGGGGGCACTACCTGGCTCACAAAGGGGGCATCTACCTGGCTACATAGGGGCGTCTACCTGGCAACATAGGGGGCACTACCTGGCTACAATGGGGGGTCTAGCTGGCAACAGAGGGGGCACTACCTGGCTAACAATGGGGGGTCTACCTGGCAACAGAGGGGGCACTACCTGGCTAACAAAGGGGGCATCTACCTGGCTAAACAGAGGGGGGCATCTACCTGGCTAACAAAGGGGCATCTACCTGGCTACAGAGGGGGCATCTACCTGGCTCACAAAGGGGGCATCTACCTGGCTACAGAGGGGGCTCTACCTGGCTCCAGAGGGGGCATCTACCTTGGCTACAGAGGGGGCATCTACGTGCTACAAGGGGCATCTACCTGCCTGTAAGGGGCACTACCTGGTTATGGGGGGCTACTACCTGGCTATAAAGGCATCTACCTGGCTTTCTTCCAAAGCCGTTATGCAGTTAGGTGGAGTGGGTGGGGCTGTTGAAGGGGTGTGGCACACCGACAAGATGGGCGTGTCCATGCAAATTTATGCGTTCTCCTGCTTTATTCAATTTCAAAAGTTGGCAACTATGCATATGGGGTATATAGGCAGGCATATGGGGTATATAGGCAGGCTTAGGTGGTATACGGCAGGCATATGGGGTAGGTAAAATAAGAAACAGTTTACTTACCTCGGTCACCGCTCCCCCGATGCGCTGCGCTGCAGCCTCTCTGCAGCCTCTGTGCTCAGCGCGGGCGGCGCGGTGATGTGACATCACCGCGCGCGCCCACGTGATCACAGAGAGCCGGCAGGGGAAGTAGCAGAGCGGAGCGATCGGCGCTCCGTTCTGCTATCTCCATGGAAGCGCTGCCTCTGAACGCTCGGGCCGGAGGGCCCGGGCGTTCAGAGGCAGTATGCGCCGGGCACCGCAGCTCCCCACCCGCCACTGTTAAGTTCACTGCCGGCGGGCCCAGGAGCGGCATTACTGGGGTAGCGGACGCAGTAGCAGCGGGCCCCACCTAAGCGCACGGGCGCCGGAGCAACTGCTACCCCGGTAGTTATGCCCCTGGCAGCCCCGTTCATCCATGTCACTACAATCTGCAGTGTGGTTAAACATAATGTGAATCAAGCATTAGGCGAGCGACCCATCATGTTTCTGGCGACCGTTTAATGCACTAACCAAGTCATATACACTAAACGGATGCCTCTGACAGATACAAACAGCTGCATCTGTCACCCATAGGGTCCGGCAGTAAAATATGTGTGTTTTTTACTAAATGCTGTAATATAGAATAGTATAGGCTCCATTTTTTATTTGGTTTTATACAGATGTATCACAGCTAAACAAAGGCCAAAAGACACATGGCCTCCATTTAATCCTATGGATAGTTTAGCGTGCACATCGGGAGCTCTTCTGGCGTCCAGGCTGCATGGATATCATAAACGTTGTGTGTACCGAGCCTTACTTTGATTTATTATTTTCTCAGGGATTCTCTAAATTGTAACTTTTTATGTTCAATTTAATAAATGTTGTGTTTTATGTAAATATTACACCCCTTAGGGTATGTTCACACGGCGTGTTGGATCCAAAAAATCCATTCAAAAGCGCTGCGTAAAATGCATCCAAACGCAGTTCAAACGCAGGTTGAGGTATCCTACTGCGTTTTTGCTGCAGCAGAGACGCACCCTTTAGTTTTAAATAGGGCGTCTGCGTCTTTCGGATCAAGAACTGACATGACAATTCTGTGAACAGATCCGTAAAACACATCAGAAAGATGCAAGTAAACACACATCGGCGATCACTCATCTGAACGTTGATGCTTGTTTTACATTTAAAGCAATGTAAATCACACTGCACATTGTTAGATGCGTGTTTGGGTCCGTTTAGGGCAGGGGTGTCAAACTGCGGCCCTCCAGCTTTGGGAACTACAAACCCATCATTCACCACTGTTATAGATATATAATGCATCATGGATTGTAATTTCCCAACGCTGAGGCCGCAGTTTGACACGTGTGGTTTAGGGTCCGAAACACCAATCCAAACACTCATCTATAAACATATGTAAACACAGAGCCATCACGCCGTGTGAACATCCCCTAAACCTAAATGATATCGGTCTATACAGTTGGTCCTGTGACCCAGTGAAGTGGTTTTGCGATCCTACGATGTGAATGTTGTATAAAAATGCCAATGACACCAATGAAAAAACAGTGCAGGTTTTATTTTTCCCTATTGACTTCCTGCTAACATACAGCTGCAGTATTTAATCCACCCCCCCCCCTCCCGACCCCACAAACACAGGTAAGGCTCACATCACGTTAACCCACTAGTCTGACCTGTGCATTGTGGAATACAGTGACAACTATGGCCGGACGTATCACCACAGTATATATCTCCAGTATCTGTGTCATGACATTACATCGTCTTTCCTTTCTTCACAGGTTTCTGGGCTTCTTCGAGTTGTACAAGAACGTCTGTTACAGTAGACGTTTGATTTTAGTGTATGCCAATAGAAATCGTCTCCTAGTTTTCTGGTCCACATCTACATTGAAGTCTTCATTGTATGGAGGAGTCGCCATTGCAAATTCTGTCAAAAATAGCGCAACAAGCAGCTAAAATGATGGATACCATGACAGAAAACCCAACAGACCAGATTATGATTAATGGAGTCTGTCAGAAGCTTTTGGTGTCTGTAATAAAACCAGAGTGCTAAGGAGTTCATGCAGAGTCCCCAACGCTTATTCTGCCGGGACCCGGGGTGCTTAGCATTTTATTCAGGGTCCCCAACGGTTTTACTGCTAGTACCAGGGGTGCATAGCATGTTACTCAGTGTCCACAATGGTTTTTCTGCCAGGACCCGAGTTGCCTAGCATTTTTACCATAGTCCCCAACGCTTTTCCTGCCGAGACCCAGGGTGCTTAGCATTTTTACCAGAGCCCCCAATGGTTTTCCTGCAGGGACCCGCAGTGCTTAGCATTTTATTCATGATCCCCAACGGTTTTTCTGCCAGATCCTGGACTGCTTAGCATTTTTAGCAGGGTCCCCAACGCTTTTTCTGCCGGGACCTGGGTGCTTAGCATTTTATTCAGGGTCCTCAATGGTTTTTCTGGTATATTGGTAGCAGTGTAATAGTTTATATTTAGGAACAGTATTATTCAATCACTATATGGTAGTGATATGTGGTCATGGTGTGGCGGTATTATTTGCTCTTTATATAGTGGTTTTGTCAGTAACAGTGCAGTGATATTGTATTTGCTTCTTGTACAACGATTATATAGAAGTATCTATAGAATATTGTCTCCCAGCTATTTTTATGGATCTACTGTATATTACTGTATAGCACTGTTAACTTAGTTATGCTTAATCATTAGGGTAGAAGAAGGAATTAAAGGGGTTGTCTCATTATATTGATTCATCTTGCCTCAGTCCTGTTTTTTCAGTTTAATTTATAAATTCAGGGACCTGTTTACTTACTTTCCTACTTCTACTGGCCTGCAGTGAGGAGCTGCTGAGGACAGCAGGTCTGTAACTATAGCATCCAGCACTGTCAGCCTATCAGGAGAGATCGAACCAGCCTGTAGCAATAGCAACCTGAGGAGCTGATGCAGCCCATTGCAAGATCTTTAACATAAAAAAGCTATCCTTGTAGTGAGACAACCCCGTTAACCGCACTAGAGTGGGAAACAGTGCAGCCAATCAGAGAGCTGACATGGGAGGGGGCAATTTACACAGCTCAATAGGAAACCTGTAAGCTCTGCAGGAGTTCAGCTCAGTTTCAAGTTCAGTTCAGTGCTGAGTTTGCATATAGTTGTATACAGCAGAAAAAAAGGGAGCCCTACTTATCTGTCGGTGATAGGTAGGGCAGGCCAGGGTGGACACCTCACTCACCAACAGCCCAGTAAGCAGACGGTTTCCAGAAGAGGATATCGGTGACACAGGCAGAAACAATGGGGAGATTGGACTCTGGAGGCACAGGTGGGCAGCACAAAAGGATGGGAACTGCCCCTACCGTGTGGACTTCAGAGAGAGTAGGTCTAGGTAGTCAGCCCTGGGTAGTGTATCAAGAGTTCTAAAGAGAAGCCCCTTAGGCTTAACAGCTATCCCAGAGAGGAAGACGTATAGGAGGCTACTGAGGATGATGGGAGAACAGTGAAATGGACTGAGAGTGAATCCCTCAAGAGAAGTGCGATTGTGTTGGAGATGTGCACCACTGTCGGGTGTCATGGCCAAATGTAAGGTTCACAAGTACCCGTGCCGTGAGTGAAAGCCTGAGTTTTCCGTAAAGAACTGTTTCTGCTGTTATTTACTTGCCATCGCCGGTGCACCACACGACCACTACCACCATTTCTACTATTCCACCCATCATCCTCAATAATACACAATCTAGCAGCCTGTGTCCTTCTTTACACAACATGGCGTGTGACGCGTGACTCCTACTCAAATATAGCGTCTGTTCTTGAGCGTTGCATGTAAGTCGGATATTTATAACTCAGGGACTGCCTATACTCACATTGGTCCCTGTCCCATTGGGACTCGCAATATAAATTCCAAATGAACCTATTTGTATGTTTCTGGAATGTGGGGGAAACCGGAGAACTCATGGGAAACCCAAACTATCACAGAGAGAAGAAACAAACTCCTTAACCCCTTACTGACATTGGATGTATGAGTACATCCTAATGCCGGTAAGGAGCTGCGATCCCTCCACAGCCGCCGGGTGTTAGCAGCTAATTGCAGCTATCACCGGGCGGTTACAGCTTGGGATGGTGATGGCGCCATCCCACACCATTTAACCCCTTAGACGGTGCGGCAAAGATGGCTGCGGCGTCTAAATTAATGAGAAACAGTGCCGCGCACCATTCCTCACTGCGATCGGGGCGCCCACAGTAAAATCGCGGTGCTCTGATCAGTTAACATGGCAGCTGGAAGTCTTGTTTTTTTATTTCTATTTCCCCATTTCCGGCCCCGGAAGTGGTACACCCTAATGCATTGTATAGACAATGTATTAGGGTGTATAAATGATTTCGCCCCCTAATGGTGAAGTGCCCTAGGAGGACTCAAAATTAAAGTAAATTAAAAAAAATGTTTTAAAGTGTAAACATTTTTAAAAAAATTAAAAGTTCAAATCACCCCCCCTTCGCCATTTTACAAATTAAAAAAATAAAATAATAAAGTCGTAAAAGTCCTAACTATTAAAATATAACATCATTTATCCCGTACCCTGAACACCATAGAATAAATGTAATTCAACACGCCAAAATTGCGGTTTTTTTGGTCATTTCACGTCACATAAAAATTGGAATAAATTTAACCAAAAAAGTTGCATGCATTTCAATCTGCTAGCAGTAAAAAGTACACTTAAGCCCGCAAAAAATGCCCCTCATTCAAGTCCGTAGGTGTAACTCCAAAAAAGTTATTGGTCGCAGAAACTGGTGCTGCAAATTTAAAAAATAGAAAATGTTTGGAAATTTTTTTTACTGTATCAAAACATAACGGAACTGTACATGTTTGGTATTGGCGGATGCATATCAACCTGTAGAATACAGATAACACATCATTTATACCGAAGATTAGACGCCGAAAAAACAAAATTCCCGCAAACATGCAGCAAGTACGTTTTTTAGAATTGTTTTTCGGTTTCCCAGTATCTTCTAGGGTAATATGAATAACACCCTTAGAAAGTACATCTTGTCCAGCAAAATAAAAGCCCTCTTCTGTCTATATAGGTGGAAAAATTAAAAAAAGTTATGGGGGTCCAACTTGAATCTCAAATGTATGGTGCTCCAGTGGCAGCACTCCCCTGGCTGCCGGCCCTACACATGCCTAAAAAACTCCTTCACCAGACCCCACTGGTGACCCGCACCTCTATAGCAGTAAGTAGAGCGTATCCCTCCAAAATGACCCTGTTCCGACCGGGGGGACCACTCACACCTATTGTGGGTAACCCGGGTGTAATGAGACCTATATCCACAGCCCTGGCTTCGCTGCTGGGTGCGGATCCAACCTCTGCTCTTTTTGAGAGAGTGACTGCAGATGATTCCCTTAGATCCTACCAAGACCTAGCGGGTGACCCAACAGTGTCAACCTTTTCTAGGTTAAATTATTATCAATTACGCAGTCTATACGGTGCCTTTAAAACCTCACTGGATCTACACAGGCCCCTCTCGCCTTTTGAGGAATGGTGTCTGCGGGGTACCGCTGGGAGACGCACCCTCTCAAGAGTCTATGGCTTGCTGCAACCCCCCACTGTACAGAGCTATCCATTCCAAAGGAGCTGGGAGAGGGAATTGGGGAGAACTTTTGAAGCAGAGGACTGGGAGAAGACTTTCTTTCTAACACATAAATCATCTGCCTCTGTTAAAGCCCAGGAGTTACATTATAAAATTATCACGCGCTGGTACAGAGTTCCGGCTTTATTACATTCCCTATACCCTGGGGCCTCTAACACATGTTGGCGTTGCCAATCCGCTGTTGGCTCAATGTCTCATATTTGGCTACTCAAAGATCCAGCCCTACTGGTTGAAAGTGCTGGACCTCATCCATTCCATTACTGGGATTAGAGTGCCAAATGACCCGGCCGCCTTACTTCTTTTCAATGTCCCTCTCCCGACATCTGCTCTCAGGGCTCACTTGCTCTCATTTTTGATCCTGGCCGCGAAGATAGTTATACCGCGGTTGTGGTTGTCGACTTCGGAGCCGACTATCTCCGCATGGCTAAAGGAGGTCCATGCACTACAGCGAATGGAGGAGTTGCGCAATGACACTCCCAAACTGGCGATGAGACACCTCCGGTTATGGGAAGACTGGCTTGCGTTTTGCCAGACTGACCAATATCGGTCCTTTGGTCATTGATCTTTACACCTCTTCGAATCTATGGAACTCTTCCTTCTGGAAGAAGATAGATGGTTGATTGATTGAAGTAAATGCTGTTGAGACCGACCACTTTCCCTTAGGTTACCCTTTATTAATTAATGTTATGAAGTTGTTCTCTAATTCATAATGTACATGCAAACGGGATTTTGTCTTCTTCTTTACAACAGCTGAGAAGCAACGGCGAATTGAGCCTGACATGGCTAAACCTGCCACCGATTTCTCGCTATAGCACACCTTCATGTTAAGGGGTGCATATAAGATGACTGTATTGCGCAGATTGTATGTTGCTATATTGTTCTGGTTCGATTTTTTTTTTTTTAGACCTAACCTCGATAAATAGTTTTGGGTGCTATGCTCTCAATGTATTCTGAAGAAGACATACTTGTTAACCTCATTTTATGTAACTGCTTTCATAAATCCTGTTCAATTTTAATAAAGCTCTTTTGAATAAGGAAATAAAAAGTTATGGCTCTGGGAAGGCGAGGGGGGATAAACCAGAGTGACAAAAAAACACGGCCGCAAAACAGGACAAATGCCGGCCGGAAAACTGGCCGGTATTTGTCCACTGTCGTGGGGATGCGCCCTTAAAGCCCTCCCCCTCCACATTGACATGCACAGATTCCTTCCGAAGAATATGTATGTTCAATGTTTTGTGCCGGACCGCGGACGGAAAAACCGTGCAGTGGGGACTGCTGCACGGGTTTTCCATAGAGCACAATTGTGCTCGTTTTCAGACGGTTTTTCAGGCGGTCTGAAAAACCGCGAACCGGCTGAAAAACTGGCCGAAAACCCGTGCCGTGGGGACATGCCCTTAGTGTTTCTACAGTTGTCAGCCTTCATATTTCCTCATCTCGGGTTCCTGCAGGCATTTATGGCTTTCCAACATCTGTAGTGGTGCATGTCACTTGGCAATAGTCGCTATAGGACTATACAGAATCTCTAATACTAATCTCCAGAAATCTTTTAGTCCCTCTATAGCAATTCTGTCTGCTATATAATATTGCCATGTACACAGAGCATAGAATAGCTGCTTATAATCATTACTTCCAAGGTCACTGCAGTTAATCGGGCGGCTGACATTCATTTCTTCATGATCATTTCCAGGCTGTACTTTCATTTCATAAGCTGCAGTAAAAGGCCTGATCCATGTAATGAAGGAGACATAGTATGAAGGGCGGCAACAGATTTCTATGCGTTGGGTCTTCTAGGTCAGCGCTATTTATCATTGAGATGTCCTGTCTTTTATAAAAACATCTGCAGGTTCATGAAATATGAACTCATCCGAGCGGATAATAAATAGACGCGATGCTCTGCATACAGAGAGACGTGTGTGAACCCTGCAGATTGATCTGTCATCTCCAGCTTGGTTGCCCTGAGTCTCGATGACATGGAAAACCCCTGTTTCTTTTCCTCCTAGGTTCTTGTTGGGTTTGCTTCACTTGTTCTGATTTCCTACAGCCTTCGCATCCATTTTGGCAGGTTATGAGTACTCATGGTCCTAGCTGAAGTAAAGGTGGATTAGACAATAGATTTAGAGGGCATCAGGCAGAAGTAAAATAGGACAGGACCTTTTAAGGAGTCTTTGGGACTTAATGGAGTCATCTCACTACAAAGTTTAGCTTTCAACATGTAGGGAACAGTAATTTAAGACGTTTTCCAAATACATTGCTTTGTTTTTCTTGAGAGATATAAAAGGGATGATTTTATCAGCTCTGAATGCGCTCAGGTTTCTCTAGGTTTCCAACCTGCTCTCCCCTGCTGTTTGTCTTATCTGATAGCAGGGATGCTGTTGGCACACAAGACTGCTGGCAGTTTGGGTGCTTGAGTGTTATTTGATCTAACAAACATAGGAGACTAATTACTTTTGTTTATTTTATCTCTAGAGCTCTTTGTACACTGTGCGTTGAAAACGTTTTCCAAATACATTGCTTAGTCTATTTTTCTTTGAGGAGATAAAAGTAATTTTATCAGCTCTGAGTGCACTCAGGTTTCTCTAGGTTACTGACCTGCTCTGCCCTGCTCTCCCCTGCTGTTTGTCTTATCGGATAGCAGGGATGCCATTGGCACACACAGGACTGCCGGTATCTTGGGTGCTTGAGTGTTATTTGATCTAACAAACAAAGGAGACTAATTACTTTTGTTTACTTTAGCTCTAGAGCTCTTTGTACACTGTGGGCCAGATTTATGAAAACTGTCTAGGTCTAAAATTCACTTTGTTGCCCATAGCAACCAATCAGAGTGCCCCTCTCATGTTTTTAGAGCACTATATGAAATAAAAGGGATGCTCTGATAAGTGAGTTTTAGACCTAGACAGTTTTCATACATATGGCCCTGTGAGTTGAAAATGTTTTCCAAATATATTGCTAAGTCTATTTTTCTTTGAGGAGATAAAAGTAATTTTATCAGTTCTGAGTGCACTTAGGTTTCTCTAAGTTACTGACCTGCTCTGCCCTGCTCTTCCCTGCTGTTTGTCTAATCTGATAGCAGGGATGATGTCGGCACACAAGACTGCAGGTAGCTTGAGAGCTTGAATGTTATATGCTCTAACAAACAAAGGAGACTAATTTCTTTTGTTTACTTCAGCTCTGGAGCTCTTTGGACTTTAGATAAACATCTCCTGCTTTCATGTCACAGTAATTAGCAGACCTTTAAAACCAGTTTGAGACAGGATGCACGAATGAAAACTGCTTTTGGCTCTGTGAAACCGCATGGTGAGACAACTCTTTTAAAGGGGTTTTCTCACTATGCAGTTTCACAGAGCCACAAGCAGTTTGAGAAATACACTTCCTGGTCAGGGTGTGGGTTGTTCTAAAGCAATGATTAACATATCAGCTCTGCTATTCCTAGTTATTCCTGTTATAATTACATTAACAAAGGAGATTTATAGTCTGTAGTGCACAAAGTTCCAGAGTTCTAAAGGTTATAACTTATCATTAACTTAAAAGGGCTGTGTCACTATAAAGATTGCTTTTTATGTTAAAGAGCTTGCAAAAACAAGTCACTTTGCAATATGTGTCCATTAACAATGTCCTACCTATTCCTAGATATCCCCTCTTGTATGGGCTGCATCAGCTCCTCAGGTCACTATAGCTGCAGGCCTGTTTGATCTCTCCTGATAGGCTGCCAGCACTGCTTGCTATAGCTACAGACCTGGCTTTTGCTGCAGCCTAGTAGAAGCCAGTAAACACACCCCTGAATTCAAAGTGAAACTAAGGACTTAGGTAAAAGGAATCAATGTAGTGAGACAACCCGTTTAAGTAAACAAACTCCTGTGCTAAAGATAGGACTCAGCAGGGAATGACTCACCATGGTTGGATGGCAGCTGGAGCAATCAGATATGAGAAAGAGCAGGAAGAGGTTGTATGTAACCAAGATAAAGCAGTAGATAAAATCTTCTTTATCTCCTGAACAAAGCAAAATCAAAACAACAATGTATTTGATAATCTTCATTTATTTTCCCTACATGTTAAAAACAAATTATTGTGTTGACAAAACCCCTTTATAGGGGTTGTCTAGTGAGCCAAAAAAAGTGAGCCAGAGTGGACGATAGAAAGTAGGAGCGAGAGCAGGTGAGTAAGTGCTGCCGGTGAGTCCCCGGCGCCGCCGCTATCCGCCGCCGCCTATCGATAGGGTCCTAAGCCGTTACCAGTTGCTAAGCTATCGGCTTAGGACCTTGGTGATGGCAGCGGTGGCGGGTCCGCCGGACGCACATACAGTTAGATGCTTTGGCGGAGCAGAGAGCTCCGCAGAGTACTCGGGTGCCGCAGGCAGGATGTGGCTCTGTGCGCGCCTGTGCTGTGCACGCCAGAGTGAGCGTCATCACGCTGCCCGCGCGCGGCCTGGTGACGTCACGCCGCTGAAGAAAAAGACCGGGAGCAGCGACAGCGGCAGGGAGCGCGGTCAGGTGAGTGCTGTCAGTTTATTACTTTTAATTGTCTCTATTCATGCTGGGGGCCTATAATCTAATTATAAATGTGCAGGGGGGGCTATTATCTACTGTTATATGTGCAGGGGGGCTATTATCTACTTTTATATGTGCAGGGAGCTATTATCTACTTATATGTGCAGGGGGGCTATTATCTACTTTTATATGTGCAGGGGGGCTATTATCTACTTTTATATGTGCAGGGGGGGCTATTATCTACTTATATGTGCAGGGGGGGCTATTATCTACTTTTATATGTGAGGGGGCTATTATCTACTTGATATGTGCAGGGGGCTATTATCTACTTTTATATGTGCAGGGGGGCTATTATCTACTTTTATATGTGCAGGGGGGCTATTATCTACTTTTATATGTGCAGGGGGGCTATTATCTACTTATATGTGCAGGGAGCTATTATCTACTTTTATATGTGCAGGGGGGCTATTATCTACTTATATGTGAAGGGAGATATTATATACATTTATATGTGCAAGGGGGCTATTATCTACTTTTATACGTGCAGGGGGAGCTATTAATCTACTTATATACGTGCAGGGGAGCTATAAGACTATCCTATAATATACCACGTGTGTGGGGCCTATAAGCTATCGATATACCTGCTGGGGGGACCTATAAGCTATCTATATACCTGCTGGGGGACATATAACCTACCCATGTGTGCTGGGGGACCCATAACCTGCCCATATACCTGCTGGGGGATCCATAACCTGCCCATATACCTGCTGGGGGATCCATAACCTGCCTATATACCTGCTGGGGGATCCATAACCTGCCTATATACCTGCTGGGGGATCCATAACCTGCCTATATACCTACTGGGGGATCCATAACCTGCCTATATACCTGCTGGGGGAAATGTAAACTACACACCTACCGGGAGATATATAAAGTATATAACCACCTACTAGAGGACGTATAACTTACTGGGGGACCCTTTTACCTTCACTGGGGGACACATAATTTACTGCGTTGTGAAGTCGCTAACAGTCGTTAAGCCGGTTGTTAAGGCCTCAAGACAAGTCAGTTGATAAGAGTTAGCAATCGACTCCGCGGACTCCAGTCGGTTGTTAAGCCGGTTGTTAAGGCCTCAAGTCGATTGATAAGACTTTAGCAATCGACTCCGGGGACTACGGCCGGTGGATACCACCGTCGGCGCCGCAGCATAGACAGGAGGCGGGACACGTAAGTAACTGGCAGCGGGGGCGGCAGCAAAGGCACGGGCATGACTACGGTCCATGACAGGGACCACGGTGTGTACCATGACAATTTGGGAGGCAGGATCAAAGAGGTATGGCTTTAAAGGTTGCCCAAAAAGCCACACTCCTTTGGTCGCCTGATCTCATGGGCTCACCACAGAGCTATTTCCTGTGTCTTCAGACCCACAGGACTACTAATCTTCCTGTACATCAAGTAGCTTACATTAAGGTGATCAGAAATTTCGGAAGCGAAAGAGGGATAGGCACTGCCTCCAACAAATTGAATAGACGACACCGTATCTATATCAAGTCACACCCCCTTCACAAAAGATAATGCCCACTACACCCAACTACTGTATAACGGCTCTGGAAAAAAGCTAACTGGGGGGGTTGGCATCATCCTGCTTTCCGGGACTTCGGATAGCCTATTCAACATCCAAGAGAGCTGGGAGATACCGCTAAACCGTACCTGAACCTAAACCATTATACTTCCCTCAATATTACCACCAAACAGTGACCATATAGAGGATTTGATGAGATTTTTGAGACGTGCATTTATGGAGCATCAAAGTATATCATCAAAGTATAATATTAAATTAAACCATGCCTTAAATGGTGCCAAAAATGCGCATCTCAAAAATAGTGTTATATATTGTATATACTACAGTATACTGTATATTCTATCTATATTATGTAGTATATATACTATATAGTAATATATATACAGTTGAAACCAGAAGTTTCCATCCACTATGTAAAAAGACACATCTCCAGGTTTTTCTCACAATCTGACATGAAATCAGAATAAACCTTTCCCATTTTAGGTCAATTAGGAACCATAATTAATTATATTTGCCAAATGCAAGAATAATGAGAGAGAAATTTTTTTTAAGGCATTTTTACAGAAGTTTCCATACACTGGGATTACTCTGCCGTTTAACAATTTGGCACAGCCCATATGATGAGGTCATGTCTTTGGAAGCTTCTAGTTTATTGGCAACATCTGAGTTAATTAGAGACACAACTGTGGATGTATTTTAAAGCACAACAGAAACACACTGCTTCTGTGTGTAACATCATGGGAAAGTCTAAGGGTATCTTCACACGATGTACTGCTGCGCGTACAGTACGCACTGCAGAACATCATGTCTTTCGGGAGCTCGCGCTAATACACACGTACTCCCGCGGTGCGGGGGGTCCGGCCCCATAGAGATGCATTACTCGCAGTGCGAATTCGCCGCAAGTAATTGACATGTTACTTATCTCCCCGCATGTACAATACGATCGTATTATACGAGCGGGGAGAGGAGGCGTAATCCATAGTTCTCTATGAGAACTATGGATTACCGTAATTTCGGCGCGCATCTTGCCCTTATTTGAGCGCAAATACGTGGCAAAATGCGTGCCGAAATTACCCCGTGTGAACATAGTCTAAAGAAATCAGCCAAGATATCAGGAAGAGAATTGTGGACTTACATTCGGACTTGGATCCGTTCTATGAATTGTCATGTTGATTCTTGATCCGAAAGACGGAGCAGACGCACTATTTAAAACTACAGGGTGCGTTCCCGCTGCAGCCACAATGCATACAAACACGCACCGGCGTGTTGGATGCGATTTACCCAGCGCTTTTGGATGCATTTTTTGGATCCACAATGGATCCGCCGTGTGAATATACCCTTAGGGCATGTCCCCACGGCACGGGTTTTCGGCCAGTTTTTCAGCCGGCTTGCAGTCTTTCAGACCGCCTGAGAAACCGGCCGAAAATTAGCACAATGGTGCTCTATGGAAAACCCGTGCAGCAGTCCCCACTGCACGGGTTTTCCGTCCGGCGGTTTTTCCGCCCGCGGTTCAGCCGCGAAACATTGTGCAAGCACAATCTTCCGTACGGTTTTTGGACGGAATCTGTGCAAGCCACTGTGAAGGGGGAGGGCTTTTCTCCGCTCATCGCAGAGAAAAGCTGCCCCCCAAGCGGCCGTGGGGACGGCTGCAAAACAGGACAAATACCGTCCGTCAAACCGGTATTTGTCCTGTGCCGTGGGAACGCAGCCTTAGTGGATTTGGAAGAAAGCTTTTAAGCAATCCTCACTGCTGTGCTATCAGAAATCACAGAGAGGAAATCAGAGAGAAAAACCACGAAGTCATGTATATGGACGAACTTTATAAGAATTATATAAAAAAAAAACCATTTTTTAAAAAATTTTTTTTTTTTGCAAATGTAATTTTTTTTTAATTTTATGTATACATATATGTGTATATAAACTCCAAAAGATGTCGCAGCACTCAGCAGGTAACGGTGAAAAAATCAGATGTTTATTCCAACATGTTAACAGACGACGTTTCGGCTCTCTCTCAGAACCGTTTTCAAGTGATACAAAAGTGCACGAGTGAACATATAAATAGTGATACAAATTTACAATTAATCAATTATAAAATCACATAATATCGGTAGAGAAACATTAAAAATGCATTCCAAACAAACAGTGTCATAATGGTGAATGAAGAGGCACATTATATTATAACAATGTTGCCAATAAATACAGTGTACCATTGTGTTATAAATAAGTTTAATTAGGAGGCGGAGACATAAAACGCTTACCAAATAATGACATCAATAGTGTGTAACAGCCAAAAATATTATCAACTTCGCGTTCTCCAAATTTCATTGCGCAGTGAAGTGCAAAAGAACTACAGAATCAAAAAAAAGAACTACAAAAATACATATATAACAGTGTTGCCTGTCAATATGTGAATTTATTTTAAAGGTAGTGTCCCTTTAAGCAACCGAGTGATCGCCTGTGATTTACTATGAGAATAGTTCATACAGATCTGCACATTTCCACATAACTTTCATGCATTCCATCACATCCTATGATCTGTGGGCCACATGCTGCAATTACTATAACTCCAAATGTCACAAAGAATGCAGCGTCCCGCCTAAGATGCTGAGTAATTGCTGCTCCAGTCACTTGTCTTCCAGCTGAAAAGCAGACTTGTATGCCCGAGCGCTGCGTCCCTGATTTCATGTCACAGAATAATCATGCTCCCTGTTAAAAGTTTCGCGCCAAGAAATTTAGCGTTTTAAAGCCATTCTTTACATTTTCCAGGCCTGCAAAGTCTGACAAAACAATCTCTGTTCACCTCACATCTCCAATGTGCGCTTGTTGGGTGCAAGGAATTTTGTACCCTGGGTTCATACCATCACACAACACTAGATGGTGCAAAACATTTGCATCTCCATACATAGTATAATTATTCAACAATTGTAAATTACCAAGTGGATAAATTCCCACAGAATACGGTGTGCCTGAGTTAGGGCATGTCCCCATGGCACGGGTTTTTGGCCGGTTTTTCAGCCGGTTTGCGGTTTTTCACACCGCCTGAAAAACCGGCCAAAAATGAGCACAATGGTGCTCTATGGAAAACCCGTGCAGCAGTCCCCACTGCACGGTTTTTCCGTCCGGTGGTTTTTCCACCCGCAAAACATTGTGGAAGCACAGTCTTCCATCCGGTTTCCGGACGGAATCTGTGATTCTCAATGTGAAGGGGGACGGCTCATCGCGGAGAAAATCCGTCCCCCCCGTGGCCGTAGGGAGTGCCGCAAAACAGGACAAATGCCGGCCGGCAAACCGACTGGTATTTGTCCTGTGCAGTGGGGACGCAGCCTTAGGGTTTGTTCACACAACGTATTTGCGAGGTGTACTTCGGCGCCTACTGAAAGCGTATCCAAAAACATATCCAAAGATGCCGTGTGAACATACCCTTACAGCTCCAGTTGCTCCTTTACCAGCCAAATACAGGAACAATAACCCCTTAGACTATGTTCACATGGGGTAATTTTGGCGCATTTCGAGTCGTATTTGCGTTCTAATACAGCGAGTGCGCGCCAAATTACAGTAATCCATAGTTCTCATAGAAAACTATGGATTACGGTTCCTCTTCCCGGGCGTACAATACGATCATATTGTACGCCCGTGGAGGTAAGTGACATGTCACTTATTCAAGGCGCTTACGCGCCGCGAGTATTGACAGTCTATGGGGCCGGCGGGATGGCAGTGTAGCAGGAGTACACGCCGATGAGCGCGACTCCCAAACACCTGGCGAAATTGCGGAGCGTACTTTATGCCCCGCAATTACTCCGTGTGAACATAGCCCTAGGGACCGTTCACACACCGTGTTTGGATACGATTTTGGATCCGAAAATCGCATCCAAAAACGCTGCAGCGATCGGATCCTAGACGGATCCGACACATATCCAACATGCAGCTGCGGTTTTGATGCGTGTTGGATGCAGTAGGAATGCACTCCATAGTTTATTATAGGGCTCCTGCTGTGTCTTTCAGACCAAGAATTGGCATGTCAAATGAGACACACACCGGCGATCACTCGTGTGTGTTTCATAGTAAAAGCAATGTAAATCACACTGCATATTATTAGCGTGTTTGGGTCCATTTAGGGTCCGACAGACGGATCCAAACATGTATCGAAAAGCGTATGTTCACACAGACCCAACACACCATGTGAATATACTATTAAGGGAGTTGTCTCACTACAAGGATTGCTGCTTTTTATGTTAAAGATCTCTCAAAAACAAGTCACTTTGCAATATGTGTCCATTAACAGTGTCCTAAATATTCCTAGATATCCACTCTTGTTTGGGCTGCATCAGCTTCTCAGGTCGCTATAGCAACAGACCTGTTCGATCTCTCCTGATAAGCTGCCAGCACTGGTTGCTATAGCTACAGACCTGGCTTCTACTGCAGCCTAGTAGAAGCCAGTAAACCCGCCCCTGAATTCAAAGTGAAACCAAGAAAACAGGACTGAGGTAAGATGAATCAATGTAGTGAGAATAACCCTTTAAAGGAAACCTGTCTGTGGGCAGCATGACACAAAGCAGGAGGAGCTGAGTAGGTTGATATATGGTTTTGTAGGTAAAGATTCAGCAGAACTTAGAATCTATGAATTTTATGTAATGCTTCATCTGGATTAAATAGGTTTTCTCACCACAATGATTTGCTTTTAACATGTAGGGACAGGTAATTGAAGACTTTTTCGAAATACATTGCTTTGTTTGTTTTTCTTTGGTCAGGAGATAAAAAAGATTTTATTTCCTCTTAGTGCTCGTCCCCACGGTCCAGGTTTTCAGTCAGATTTACAGATGGTTTTCGGATTTGAAAGCCGTCTGTAAACCGACTGTCAACCTTTTACATTAACTTTAATGGAAATTCCGTGCAGTAGTCCACACTGCATGGATTTTCCGCTGGATGTTTTTTTATGAAAAACTTAGAACATGTTCATTCTGCCACTCGTTTTTTCACGCAGAACATAAACATTGTGGGTGTGAAGGGGGAGGCCTTGAATCCACAAGCCGCTGACAAAAGCCGTCCCCCTTCATGCCAAAAAAAGACCAAATACCGGTCAGGATTTCCCGACTGGTATTTGGTCTCTGCCGTGTAAACGCAGCCTTAGGGGCCGTTCACACGGCTTATTTTGGGCATGGATTCCAGCCGTATTGCGCGGCGTACTGCACTGCAATACGGCTGGAATCCGTCCCAGCCATCCGTCTCATAGAGAACTGTGGATTCCGTCTCCTCTCCTTGCTCAGCGAATACGCCGAGGGGGGAGAAAGTGACATGTACATTATCCCGGCGGAATACGCGCCATGGATAATGAAAGTCTATGGGGCCGGGGAGCTGCGCCCCCGCACCGCCCCTTATTCAAGCCGTAATTGTGGGTGAAATCCGTCCCGCAATTACGGCTTGAATAAGCCGTGTGAACCGGGCCTTAGAGTACACAAGTTTCTCTGGTTACAACCATCTCTTAGCACCTCTCTCTCCTCTATCTCTCATTGCTCTAAGCTGTCATCACTCACTCCCGACCATGGTGAGTCACCTCCTGCTAATCAGGGGCGTAACTAGAGAAGCCAGGGCCCCAAAGCAAACTTTTGGATGCCCCCCCCCCTGACCACCTCCCTGACCACGAACATTTACCAGAGCATGCTGTTAGATAATGTAGATAATACAAGGGGCAAATACCTCCCCATACATCTCACCATCATACTGCTACCAATCAAATCCCACTATACTAAGACCAGCATTACCAATAACGCTATTACATAGGACCATGATTATACCACCAGAACATGACCACAAATTACCACCACATAGTGACTGAATAATACCCCTACACTATTACTGATCAGTACATAAAGACCAACAGTACCGCCCTACAGTGACCATATAGTGGTATATACCAGTGTACACAGTGTACAAAGGCTCTGCAGACTGTATATAACCACTATACAGTGACCATATAGTGGTAGACACCAGTGTACACAGACTCTGCAGACTGTATATTACCCCCATACAGTTACCATACAGTGGTACACCAGTGTACACAGGCTCTGCAGATTGTATATTACCCCCATACAGTCACCATAGAGTGGTAGACACCAGGGTACACAGGCTCTGTAGACATATAAGTGATTACAGTGCAGTTACGTCTTGTGACTCACAGGTGACGTGTCTCTGACGAGTCGTTGACTTTCCCTTTTGTTCTGCACCCGGTCCAGTCCGCCATCATGATGACATCTCCCGACCACTTGTCCCTGAACATATAGACAAAAATATCTAAGAATCCTGACTTTTCCAGCACCTGCCCCCTGGCAATATGGGGTCCATTTAAGCAGGCAGGGTTTAGATAGGCTATATGGGGCCCCAGATAGGCAAGGTTTAGGTAGGCAATAGAGTCCCCATATAGGCAGGCAGGGTTTAGGTAGCTATAGGGAGCCATACAGGTAGACAGGGGTTAGGTGGGCTATAGGGGCCATTTATGTAGGTAGGCAGGGTTTAGGTAGCTAAAGGGGCCCCATATAAGTAGACAGGCAGGCTTTGGGGGCTATATAGGTAGGCAAGCTTTAGGGGGCTATAGAGGCTATATAGGCAGACAGGCTTCACAGGGGCTATAGGGCTATTCAGGCAGGCAGACTTAGAGAGCTATACAGGCAGGCTTTAGGGGGCTATATAGGCAGGCTTGGGGAGGACTATGTAGGCAGGCTTGGGGGCTATGTATGCAGGCTGGGAGGGAGGCTATATTGGCAGGCTGGGGGGGAGGGTATATAGGCAGGCTCGGGGGTATATAGGTAGGCCGGGGGGCTATGCAGGCAGGCTGGGGGTATATAGGCAGACTGGGGGTATATAGGCAGGCTGGGGGGCTATGAAGGCAGTCTGGTTGTCTATAGATGTGCGGGGGGTGTATATAGGCAGGCTGGGGGGATATATAGGCAGGCTGGGGGTATGTAGGCAGGCTGGGAGGCTATATAGGAAGGCTGGGAGTATATAGGAAGGCTGGGGTGCTATGTAGGCAGGCTGGGGTGCTATGTAGGCAGGCTGGAGGCTATGCAGGCAGGCTGGGGGTATATAGGCAGGCAGGGGGGCTATTTAGGCAGGCTATAGGAGAGGTAAAATAATAAATCACTTACTTACCTCACTCCACGCTCCCCCGATGCGCCACGCTCCAGCCTCTCTGCTCAGCGCGGGCAGCACAGTGATGTGACATCACCGCTCCGCCCACGTGATCACAGAGAGCCGGCAGGGGAAGTAGCAGAGCAGCGGTGCTCCGCTCTTCTATCTCCAGGCAGCGCTGCCTCAGAACGCTCTTGCCGGAGGGCCCAGACGTTCAGAGGCAGTATGTGCCGGGCCCCTCCGCTCCCCGCCCACCGGCAGTGAACAAGTATGTTCATTACCGGCGGGCCCAGGAGAGGCATTACCAGGGTAGCGGACGCGGTAGCAGCTGAACCGGGCTTCCTACGAGCCCGGGGCAGCTGCTATGTCTGCTCCCCCGGTAGTTACGCCCCTGTGCAGAATCGTATCTCCAGCTGCGGACTATGGAAGCTTCTCATTTAGATAAGTAAACACTCTTTAGAGCTTTGCAGCGTGTGTAATACAGTGAAATTAGCGCAAGAGATTTATAAAGTGTAACAGTAAGGCCTGGTTCACACGGCTTATTGCCGACGTAACTGCGGGACGGATTTCGCCCCGCAATTACGCCGGCTGCCGTGCAGTGGGGGCGGGGGGCCAGCAGCTCGCCGGCCCCATAGTCAGTCATTATTCACGGCACGTACACAGAATCCATAGTTCTCTATGAGAACGGTGGATTACCGTAATGACAGGGACGGATTTCAGCCATATTGCCGCGCAAATAGGGCGCGCAGTACGGCTGACATCCGGGCACAAATCCGCCGTGTGAACGAGGCCTAATAGCTAGGAACAGTAGAGCTGATGTGTCAGTCATTGCTTTAGATTCGCCCACAGTCTGACGGCATGTGTGATTCTAAAGCTAGCTGTGGATCTGTGAAACTGCATGGTAAGACAACCCCTTTAAGGAGTCCAGTGGGCGGTCTTATTAGTGGTTGACAGTTTTTCTTGTATGAGTATGCATACATAGATGGCTGTCAGTCCCTGATCAGTGATTAGCAACTATCTCTTCTCAGTAATCCCACTTCACAGGAGGCTGGTGTCCGCTGCTAATTGAAGTAAAAACCCGCCACTAATAGCAAGGAATGGAGCTGGCTTCGTTCCCTGCTGTTTCACCCCTGAGATGCCGCTGGGATCACGGCCATGGCGACTACATGAACGAGAAATGGTGCCAAGCACCTTTCCTTAATGTTATCAGCAACCACATGGTGAGACCTTGGGTTTACTGATCCGTTAAAAATCGCATTTGGAAGCCTTATGAAGGCTTCTATAGCTGCCACAGGCAGGAGGTGATGGTGCTGCAATATTTGTAAACCCCTCTGCATTGTTTATACAATCAAATATTGGTGTTGGATTTTCCTTATTTCAACAGTGTTCATTGTATGGGATAAAAGATATTATATTTAAATAGATCGAGTTTTGCAGCTGCGGCGTTACAAATTAAAGGGGTTGTCTCATCTCAAAGTTTCATAGGATGCATGAATGAAATAATGCTGCTTTGCTCTGTCACTTCCTGATCAAGCTGTCTGTAATTAGCATATGAGCTCCGTGTATTCAGAATTCTCTGTTTTAGTCTAGATGAAATAAATTACCTTCTCTGAGGTCTGGAGAAGCTTCTGATCTAATGTAAACAGTATAGTAATTACTGTCTTTTGTCTGAAAGATCAGATAACACACAAGCTCTCACTGTCGTCCCCCTCATGTGTGATGAAGTCACTCCCTGCTATCAGATAGAACAAACAGCAGGGGAGAAGGAGTACACAGGTCGGTCACTTGGGAAACTAGAAAGCCCTCAGAAGGTGATAAAATCATTTGTAGCTCCTAACGAAAAAAGATGAACAAACAATATATTTGGAAAACATCTCATTTAGTGTTCCCCGACATTTTGAAAGCTATTCTTTGTAGTGAGACAAACCCTTTAAGTGTAACTTTTAAATTTTTTTATTGTTTTATTTTTAAAATGACAATAGGGAGGTTCTTTTAACTTTTTTATTTTTAATTTTTAAAACTTGTTTTTTGTTTGCTGGTGGTTGTTGCCCCCCTGGAGTACTGGAGGGGCAATCACTTGTTCATTGTTCTGCAACATGAATATATTGCATGGCAGTGTACTAATATGGCTCTCCTATTCCATCCTGTCTAAGGCAGGGATGAAAAGGCAGCATTAACAAAGCAATGACGGAGGCCTTCATTAGGCCTGCCATGACAGCTGCTCGCACCCCGCAATCTAATCACAGGGGTGGCTAATCAGGGTTTCCCACTCCTAGAAGCTGGAGCCACCACTAGATCTAAAGAGTTAAGAGGCCATGATCGGAGTAATCGCTGATCCTGGCCACTGTAATTAACAGCCATTGCCTGCCACATATGGTGAGGGCTCAGTGAGAGAGTGACTACAACAGTGTCTATTGGGTAAAAATAGTGCTGTATGCAGTGCTTTTTTGCTTTTTTTTTTTTTACAATAACTGTGACAGAGACTCCAAATGGAACCTTCGATGTAGATGTGAACCAGGCCTAAGGCAGTAAGGGCAACCTGTATGAAACTTGACGCCAACACGCTAGTTCTAACTTGATAAAGAGAAGTGTAGATTTCGACAGTATGTATGAAAGAGTGTTAACCACCAAACATTGGCTGGACTGGCCCAACGGGGAGTCGGTAAAACCCCTGGTGGGCACCCGAGCTCCCCTGGGCTTTCCTAAGGCCTTAAGCCTACCAGGTGTCGGCCTCTGGTGGTGACGTAGGTGGCAAATGATGTCACATCATTGCGCCACCTATGCTGGGCTTCACTAAAAGCTGGCCCGCCACTTGTCATGTCGGAGGACTAGAATAGAGGTGATTTTATTATTTTTTTTGAGCAATGTGGCCCCAACTACCTACAGCCTACCTAACTGGGCCCTACTTACCGCCTACATAACTGGGGCTCTAACTACCTACTGCCTACCTAATTGGGAACCACCTACCTACAGCCTACCTAACTGAGGCCTTAACTACCCGCTCTCTACCTAACTGGTGTCCTACGTGCCTGCAACCGACCTAACTGGGGCAATAACTAACTACCGCCTACCTAACTGGGGCCCACCATCCACCTACAGCCTACCTAACTCAGGTGCACCATCTACCTACAACATACCTAAATGAGGCCCTAACTACCTACCGCCTACCTAACTTGGGTCCTAACTACCCACAGCCTATCTAACTGGGGCCCTAACTACCTAAAGCCTACCTAACTGGATGGATGGACTTGCATTACAGTTTAGCGCCAAACTTTGCACATTTTTGGCACAAATTAAAAAGTGTGGTGTCTGGTGCAGACTGTGCCAAGTTTTGGCGTATGACTATTCATACATCTGTTGTACAGGATTACAGTAGTTTTGGCTCAAAGTACGCCAGGAAACTGACGGAGCCCCGTTCATACACTTTGCCCTGAATGTTCAGTTTGAGCACAGCGCCACCACAGGGTAAAATAAGCATTGCACTGTGTAATGCAGGACAGGTCCTCCAGAGAGAGAGATGCTCCTTGTAGCCGGTCTTTACTCTAGCCAAGAAAAGATGATCCAAAACAAAGGACCCTTCTCTATAAACTGAGATTTACCTAATATTCGTCTGTATGCAAATGTTTTTTTTTTTTTTTATCTAGGCAATGCCTTTAGGCTGGTGTCATCTGTGAATTTTTAGGGAAAACGCGTCTTAG
Source organism: Phyllomedusa bahiana (assembly GCA_025379985.1). Taxonomy (NCBI): domain Eukaryota; kingdom Metazoa; phylum Chordata; class Amphibia; order Anura; family Hylidae; genus Phyllomedusa; species Phyllomedusa bahiana. The sequence continues at coordinate 46,892 of JAODAL010006691.1, forward strand.
CAGCTTTTTTTTCATGTGTTTTTTCTCACAAAAAAGGCAGCATTTAGATATCAGAAATAGGGAAATATAAAGGCACCACAAACATTGGGCTGCATTTGTGAAAACTGTCCAAGGGTATCTTTACACGGATGATTTTGGCGCTGTTTTAGGAGCATCTCCGCAACCAAAACAGTGTAAAAAAAGCCTCTAAAACACCCCTAGTTCCTTTCTAAATAATTCCGCGTTGTAGTTCACACATGATGAGGTTTTTCCACGCTTTTTCCGCGAAAAAGAAGTATCATGAAGCGTTTTCAACGCTGAAAATCCCCATAGGTCTCAATGGAGAGCTTCAAAACCTCGGCACGGTTTTTAGTTGCATTTTTGCCGCATGTTTGGTGCGGTTTTTGCCCTGGTTCTTAATTTGTATGGGTGCTTCAGAAAGAAAACAGTGTTGGAAAACTTTGTCAAAAACCTGATCAAATCCTCATCAAAACCTCGTCTGAAAAGTGCGGCAGTGAGACACTTTTCAGATGAGGTTTTGATGCTGATTTGGGCGTTGAAAATTCATGCCAACTTCACCCTTTTGAACTTACCCTAAGGGCCTCGTCACACGGCTGATTTGGGACATTTCAGCCGTATTGCGCCCGTATTGCGCTCCAATACAGGCTGAAATCCGTCCCTGTCATTACGGTAATCCACAGTTCTCATAGAGAACTATGGATTCTGTCTCCTCCTTCAATATTTGCCTAGCGGGGAGAAAGTGACATGCACACTAACCCGGCGGGATACGCGCCGTGGATAACGATGTCTTTTGGCCGCGATACCGCCCCCACTGCACGGCTGCCCGGCTAATTGCGGGCGAAATCCGTCCACGCATTTACGCCGGCAATAAGCCGTGTGAACTTCGCCAAGGCCATGTTCACACGGCTTAAAATGGGACTAGGTTCATCCATAATTACGTGCCATAGTGCGCGAATTACGGCAGGAATTACGTCCCAATCATACGGTTATTCCACAGTTCTCATAAGAACTATGGATTACTCTCCCTCCCTGCTCGCGAATACGCCGTGGGGGAGATAAGTGACATGTGAAATTACTACGGCGTATACCGCCGCTGGTAATAAAGTCCCTTTGGGCCGGCGAGGTTGCTGGTCCCCCCTCCCCGCCCCCGCTCCCATCTACACGTAATTAAATAAGCCTGTAAAACATAGCCTAACAGTAAGCCAGGTTCTCACGGCTTTAATTGGACATATTTCAGTCCGTAATTACGTGCGCGTAGGCGCAAATTTACGCGGGAATACAGCCCAGTCCATTACGGTAATCCCCAGTTCTCATATAGGAAAACTATGGATTACGTCTCCTCTCCCTGCTGAGAATCCGCTGCGGGGGGGAGATAAGTGACATGTGAATTACTAGCGGCGTATACACGCCGCTGGTAATGAAAGTCTATGGGGCGGCGAGGTGCCTGCCCCTCACCCTCTGCTGGTTTGTGCTTCATGTATAAGTCCAGGGTGTAGATTCGGAAGTGAACAGTTCTGGATGGTGATGTAAGTAGAGGCTGGTGATCGATGCTGCTGATCAGCACCTGCAAAGCAACGTCCCCATTTGGAATAAGTAGAATGTGAACAGGAGAACAGAGAGATGCAGCGCTGGAATCGGGGCTGAAGGAAGGTGTGCAATTTTTTTTCTTATTTTATCCCCTTAAGCCGAACGCCTGAAAAATACTTAATGAACATCACATTTTTTTTTTAGTTTTTGCCTCCTTACCTTTGAACAGTCGTATTTTTTTTTTTTTTTTTTTAAATGACGCAATTGTATGAGGAGAAGTTTTACTTTTTGGGGGAATAGTTTGAGTTCACTTATAAATTATTTCAAATTTTTTTACTTTTTTTTTTTTTTTACACCAATTGTTTTATTTTTTATTTTTTTTTTTTTCCTTTTTTCTTTAATTTTTTTTATTTTTTTTTCTTTTTTTTATTTTTATTTTTATTTTTTTTTATATTTATTTTTTCTGTGCTATTTTTTTTATATTTTTTTTTTATTTATGATTTTATTTTTTTTTTTTTATTTATTTTTTTTTCTTTTTTCTTTTTTTTTATTTTATTTTTATTTCTTTTTTTTATATTTTTTCTTTTTTTTTTTTTTTTTTTTTTTTTATTTATTTATTTTGTTATTTATTTTGATTTGTTTTATTTTTTTTTTTGTTTGCCTTATAATTTTTATTTTTTTTTTTTTTTTCCTTTGTTTTGATATTTTTTATTATTTTTTAGTTTTTCATTTCATGTCTTTGTTATTCCCCGTTTCTTTTGTTTTTATTGTAATTTCTCTTTTTTCTTTTTTTTCTTTCGTTTTTATTTTTTCTGATTTTTTGTCTTGTTTTTTTTATTCCCCCCCATTTTTTCTTTTTTATTTTTTTTTATTTAGTTTTTCTTGTGTTTTTTTTATTTTATTGTTTTTCCCTTTTTCCTTCTTATTTTTGTGTTCTATTATTTTTTGTTCTTTTTTTTTTTTTTTATTTTTTTTTTTTTTTTGTATTTATGTCCATTTTCTTCTACCAAATTTTTTTCATTTTCTTTTTTAATTTTTTATTTTTTTATTTTTTTATTTTTTTTCTTTTTTTTTCTTTTTTTTTTTTTTTTTTTTTTTCTTTTTTTTTTTTTTTTTTTTTTTTATTTTTTTGTTTTTCTTGTTTTGTTTTTTGTTTGTTTTTTTATTTTTTGTGTGTTTTTTTCTATTTATTTTTTTTATTTTAATATTTTTTTTTCCCTCACTTTTCTTTTTTTATTTCTTTTTTTCATTTTTCCTTTTATTCATGTCCCATTTTCTTTTTTTTTATTTACCATTTTTTTCCAGTTTATTTATTTTTGTTTGTTATTCTCTTTTATATTTATTTTCTTTTATTTTTTTTTAGATTTTCATTTTTTATTTTTTTGTTTTTTATTTTTTTTTTTCTTTGTTTTTTATTTTTCCCTTTATTGTTTATTTTGTTCATATTTCAAGTATTTTTTTTTTTTTTTTTATTTTTTGATTGTTATGTTTGTTTTTTTATTTGTTTTTTATTTATCTATTTTCATTTTGTTTTTTTCTTTTTGATTTTTCCTTTTTTTTTTGTTTTTTCATGTTTTTTTTTTTTTTTTTTTTGTTTTTTTTTCCGAATTTCAACATTAATAATCTTGTTAGATTAATTCTACATGTTTACGGTTGTGTGGATACCTAATATGTGTAGGTTTTTTTTGTTTTGTGTAGGCACAATTACTTTTTATTAAATATTTATTTTTATTTTATTTATTTTTTCTATACCTTTTTATGTTTGTTTTTTTTTAACCTTTTAATAAATCCATGAAGGGGTGACTATTTTATATATTTTTTTTTTTACACTTAGTAAGATATTAGCACATTCATAGATGCTAATCATTAAATCGTGTCTTTGCACAGGCTGCGTCAGACAAAACACACATTTGTGGCCCTGACGAGACCTTGTTATAACATGCAGCCTGGTGCTACGCAGACCCAGCTCACTGTGCAGCTCGTTCCCGGCTCTGTTCGTCACCAGGAGTGCCGTAACACAACAGAGCAGGGCAATGCCCTTTTATTATGCTGCTGTCACTGACTGTCGCAATCAAAGGGTTAAGCGCAGGGAAGCGGAGGTTTCCTCTGCTTTCCGGTATTTGCAAAGACTGCTCCAGGGACAGGGCTGTGAAGCACAGTTCTGTTTCTAGCGCAGCTGCGGCACTGGGAGCCACAAAACCCCTCTGCAGCGACGTCTTTTGACAACAAGAAATTTCTTGCCGTCAAAAGATGGTGGGTGGTCGTTAAGGGGTTCATGGGGTTCATGGGGCTCCCGGCTATAAGATTTTATTACAAAGAGGACAACCCCATTAATATGAATTGACTGTGTTTATCGCCACAGGGTCTTTTCAGGTTGATCTTTTGTGCTCTTGTATTACAGTAGGGGGCGTTTACACGGCTAGGACAAAACAGCTCTGTTTTTTAAAAAAACCTCAGCAGAACTGTATCATTACAACTGGTTTTTGGACTGTTTTTTGTCCCATTTTCCCAGTAAGTTTTTGGACCTGTTTTTTCCGAAAAGTGTACTGAGTGCAAAAGTATTCCTGATTGGGGCAAAAACCATGTGATTTTTTTTATCTCCACAATTTAACAATGATGCACAAAGGCCAACTTTTCCTGTGTTGAAAAAGTGCAAAAGGACCTGCAAAAATGCACCCTCTGCAGGTGGGATCATTCTTCACTTTTTGCAAAAACCTAAAACCGCCTAAAAACCGCGCCATAAACTGCTCACTGAATTTCTGAGCAGTTTACATTGACTCCAAAGTTAATTTTCAGTCTAGAAACTGGGTGGAAGGGCTTGTCCCAACGGCGAGGGTTTTTGGAGGTTTTTTCAGATTTAGGGCGCATCCCCAAGGCATAGGACAAATACCAGCCGGTTTGCCGGCCAGTCTTTGTCCTGTTTTGCGCCCGTCCCCACGGCCGCGGGGGGGACGGCTTTTCTCCGCGATGAGCGGAGAACAGCCCTCCCCCTTCACATTGAGAAGCACAGATTCTATCCGAAAACCGGACGGAAGAGGGTGCTTGCTCAATGTTTTGTGGCCGGACCGCGGGCGGACAAACCGCCTGACGGAATTCCCGTGCAGTAGGGACTGCTGCATGATTTTCCAGAGAGCACCATTGTGCTCATTTTCGGCCTTTTTTTATAGGCGGTCTGAAAAACCGCAAACTGGCTGAAAAACCGTCCGAAAACCCGTGCAGTGGGGACATGTCCTTGCAGTTTTAGAAACCGTCTGAAAACCTGCAAGCAACACTCCCCCATAGAATAGAAAAAACGTTCAGCAGTCCCCACTAGACTGTTTTTCCACCAGTTGTTTTTTTACACCGCCGGCGGTCCGAAAGACATAGAACATGTTCATTCTTCCGACTGGTTTCCAGACTGAAAATTAATATTGGAGTCACTGTTAACCGCTCAGAAAATGAGCAGTTTTTGGCGTGGTTTTTGGCCGTTTTTGGTTTTTCAAAAAAAAAAGTGAAGAATGATCCCACCTACAGTGAGTCTGTTTTTGCACTTTTCAACACAGGAAGGTCCTGCAAAGCACTTCAGTGTGAAATAGAGTCTATAAATCCTCTTCTTAGCCTAAACTAACCAAATTTTGATGCTGGTAACCTGCACATGTGCTTAAAGTAAAAAAGTTGGCCTTTGTGCATCATTGTTAAATTGTTTGGGGATAAAAAAAATCACATGGTTTTCTTGCACCAATCAGGGAAAAATTTTGCACTCAGTACACTATTCACTTTAAAAAAAACATCAAAAAACCGCTGGGAAATCCCGGGACAAAAAGGGCAAAGTCCCACACGGCACGGGTTTTCGGCCGGTTTTTCAGCTGGTTTGCGGTTTTTCAAACCGCCTGAAAAACAGTCCGAAAATGAGCACAATGGTGCTCTATGGAAAACCTGTCCGGCGGTTTTTCCGCCCGCGGTTTGGCCGCAAAACATTGTGGAAGCACAATCTTCCGTTCGGTTTCCGGATGGAATCTGTGCTTCTCAATGTGAGGGATTGGAGGGATTTTCAAATTCTAGAAAAAGCTTTAATGAAGGTCGAATACCATAAACACATGTAACAATCATACAAGAGGTGCAAAATAACAGAGAAGAGCCCTGTAGTTGAGGGCTCCACCTATTGGAAAGCACAATCATATATGTTAACCTAAGAACATAAGAATAAATCCAAAAAAGGGTATAAAAGGACAGAAAAAAAAAGGACATCGGTTTCCAGGGCGCCTGTTTATTCCCTATCTCAATAGGCATCACAAAGAAATCAACATAAAAAGTAAGGGTCGCCACCGGCATATGTAATATAACAGCACTATAGGTAGGGGGAAAGGGTGGAAGAGGTAAGGGAGGGAGGGGGAGGAGGGGTTGGAAAAGACGTGAGGGAGGGAAAGAAAGAGGAGCAGAAGAGAAACAAAAAAAAAAAGGGGGAGGGAGGGGGTTGAGGGGGAGCCAGAGCCCCTTACCATGATGCCCATGGGCGGTTATGTACTTGAGAGGGGAGTTCCAGGCGGAACCATGTCCACCGCAGAGGGCCCACCATCTACCATGCCTTATGCCGTAAGGAATGCAGGAGGCCTTGAACTCAGACCAATAGAACCAGGTCTTATTGAGTCGTAGTATCTGTTTAGGAGAGTGGGCCACCAGTAGGGGGAGGGATTTTCTACGCTCACCGCGGAGAAAAGCCGCCCCCTCCGCGGCCATGGGGACGGCCGCAAAACAGGACAAATACCGGCCGGCAAACTGACCGGTATTTGTCCTGTGCCGTGAGAACACGCCCAAACAGTGACAAAAACAGTCCAAAAACTGGTTGTAATGAACGGTTCTGCTGAGGTCAAAACAGAGCTGTTTTTGTCCTTTGCCGTGTAAACACACCCTTAGGCTATGTTCACACGGTGTAATTGCAAGAACGTATTTCGCCCGCAATTAAGCGCGTGTGCTCGGGAGTGGGGGCGGGGGGGACCAGCAGCCCGCCGGCCCCATAGACATTCATTATTCTCGGCGCATATACGCTGTGAATAATTGACATGTCCCTTTCTCCCCGCTCGCTGTATTGTGCGAGCAGGGAGAGGAGATGTAATCCATAGTTCTCCATGAGAACTGTGGATTACCGTAATGACTGGGACATATCTCGCCCCGTATTTAGTGCAGTATGGCGCGAAATATGGGGCGAGATAGTTCCCATTTTAAGCTGTGTGAACATAGCCTAAGGGCTCATCCCTATGGCAAAGGACAAATTGTCCTGTTTTAGTGCCGTCCCCACGGCCGGTGGGGTGTTCCCATTGATATGTTCATATTCCGTCCGAAAACCGGACGAAAGAATGTGCATGTTCAAAGTTTTTCGGGCGGCCGGCGGTTTTTGCAGTAGGGACTGCTGCACGGGTTTTCCAAAGCGGCCCAATGTGTTAGTCTGCGGCCAGTTTTTCGAACGCTCTGAAAAACCGCAAACCATCTGAAAAATCGGCCGCAAACCCGTGCCGTGGGGACATGCCCTAAGGGACCGTTTACACGGCACAGGACAAATACCGGTTATGATATATCCGACCGGTATATGTCCTGTTTTTGTGCCGTGCACACGTCCGCCAGGGGATGGCTTTTCTCCGCGGTTTGCGGAGAAAAGCCCTCCCCCTTCACATTCACTTGTTCATGTTCCGTCCGAAAACCGGACGGAAGAATGAACATCTACAATGTTTTTTGGGTGGCCGGCGGTCTGAAAATCCTCCGGGCAGAAAATCCGTGCAGTGGGAACCTCTTCACGGATTTTCCATTAAGGTTCGTGTAAAAGTGTTTCAGCCAGTTTGCAGCCAGTTTTCAAAACCAAGAAACGGCTGAAAAACCGTGCAGTGGGGACAAGGCCTAAGACTATGTCTACACAGCAATGTTAAAATGCCACACAAAATCCGACGGCGTTTTAACATCGCAGTTGGTTTTCGAATTTGCCATCAGCCCCATACAATGAATGTACGGCAATCCTGCAGAAGATCCAACAGGTTTTAAAATCCTCCGGAATCCAGCGAATTTTAAAACTGACCGGAAAAATTCATGTTGTGTAGACTACAGCACGGATTTTTCTACACAGCGCTGGGTACAGTCGGATTTTAAGCAGATTCTAAATACTGAAATTCCAATGAGAATCCAGTACTGTGTAGACATAGCTTAAAGGGAACCTGTCACATAGGTTGTGCCCCCCTTGCTGAGGACAGCACAAGCTAGTGTCAGACCTGCTGTTCCCAGCACTGTGCCCCTTATTCTGTAAGTTGCTGTAGTTTTAGAGCATTTACCCCTCAAATCTTATTCATGAGCAGGTGTTAGCCCCGCCCACCAAAGTTTAGCTCCGCCCACTGACAGTTATTCACATGTTTCTGCCTATTCAAAGTAATAGGTTTGTCAGTTGAGGTGGGCGGGGCTAGCCTCAGGTGGGCGGGGTTTGAAAAAACTGACACTCTGAAGGACTCTTCGAATGACTCTTCTGGCTGAAAACTGCAGATTTGAGCATTGAATACACGAAAACTACAGCATCTTACAGAATAAGGGACACAGTGCTGGAAACAGCAAGTCTGACATTAGCTTGTTCTGTCCTCAGGCAGGGGGGCAAAAACTATGTGACAGGTTCTCTTTAAGGCTATGTTCACACGACTTAAATTGGGACGTATCTCGCCCCGTATTTCGCGGCGTACTGCACTCAATACGGAGCGTGATACGTCCCAGTCATTGCAGTAATCCACAGTTCTCATAGAGAACTATGGATTACTTCTCCTCTCCCTGCTCGCACAATACGCTGCGGGGGGAGATAAGTGACATGTCAATTACTAGCGGCGAGTACATGCCGCTAGTAATGAATGTCTATGGGGCCGGCGAGCTGCCGGCCTCCCGCCCCGCAAATACGCCGTGGCAACATAGCCTCTTGATTCGCCCTTACTCTTACATTAAAGCGGATATAAAATGTGATAGTTCCTCAGTGCAATATCTCTGGTTATTTCCTGATCATATTATTAAGTGTCTGCAACTTAAACCAGATGTCAGCAACAATTCAAATGCAAAATTTCCCCTAAATGATTATATATATTACAGGAAAAGTGTTTGCACCGCACTGGTCTGAATGGCATCCAAAGCCTAAAAACAAAAGAAAGAAACCTTTAAAAAGTTTAAAAGGCAAAACCTCCTGGGACAATTAATCCGAGTTCTGGAATACTTTCGTTTGAGTCCGATCCAAGTATGGAGAAAAGGTTGTTGTTGCTAAACAGAAATTCCTGCAGTGTGTGAAGTGGAAAAAGTTTGGAAAACTTCTCTCCAGTATTAAAAATAGCCTCTCACACACATATTGTCTGAATTAGCCAGCACCCCTTGTGCTGCTCCCATAGGAGTGCATACCCCCCTCCCATTTCCTTCTGTAAGACCCTCACCTAAAAACTCCCAATCACAAGTCTAGTCCCAGCCCCTCTTTTAGCAGTGCCACTACCCCTGTAGCCAGACACTCTGCTGAGCTGACACTAGGGAACTACAGACACTGAGAGCTTTGCAACTGAAAGGGGATTACTGTATAGTTCATGGTGCTGTGGAGAAACACAGAGGAGCAACAATAACATCCTATCTGAGGAGTCCGACCATTTACTAGAGCGTTGTCAGCCTCCCCCGTCTCTACATCCAGACAGAGGTAAGCAGCATCCTTTGTTACTGCAGAACTTCATCAGCAAGTGAGGGCTCCTTTAAAAAGTTGCCCCATTGTTCGCTATGGTATTGCCTCCAGTTGTGAATGGGTATCAGAGGCGCCGGCTATATTCCCAATGACATTTGCTTTGTACAGGGAGGCCAGCCGCTCTAATCAAAGAGTTTACACTCTAATCTGAAATATTGGAAATGTGGAACCTACTTCTGTATTGGCCGAGTATAGGCAGGGGTGCCAATAGGGCAGTACTCCTGTCAGGGGCCCTAATCAAAAAGGGTGGGGGCCCCATTTGATTTGGCTGTATGGGGCCCTGAAATGGTTACTAGATAACTAATGGCAGCCCTGAGTATAGGACAGGGTCCTGTCCCTTTTGGTTTCATTTAGTAGTTGTTGATGTTCTATTACAGCTAAATTGTAACTATAGTTATAAATATAATTATTACTTTAACATATCTATTGCATGTTATAGCATATTTCTGCTATTTTAACTATATGTTATGATTATTATATCATAAGCCTTTTTGATAGCAGAATATTTATGTCTCTGTATATTATATATATATTTTTATATATATATATATATATATATATATATATATATATATATATATATCGCTCTTGAAAAAATTAAGATACTACTGCACATTTTTCTAAAAATCAGCATCTCTACATGTCTGAGAGTCATTCCATTCCAGTGTCAGTTGAATTCCAACCAAAGTCCACCTAATTCTACTTAATGTGCTTCTGATGAGGTGATCATCTGAAACAAATGTTATTTAATGAAGGAAAGTATAAAAAACACTGCTGTGGTCTTCACAATCCTCTTGCAATAGGACAAGCTGGACGGCAAAACATGTGCTAAGAAGAGGCCAAAAAGAATTTGAATGAAAAAAATCATGGTTATTTCACCAAATATTGATCTTTAAACTCTTCCCGACTTAAAACATTAGTCTTATTGTTTCTAAATAAATATGAACTTGTTTCCTTTGCATTAGTTGAGGTCTGATAGTGCTGCTGCTTCTTTTCTATTATTTTGAAGATTTCTCATTTACTGCAAATAAATACAAAATCTTTTGCTGTGAATCTCGGAGACATGTTGTCAGTAGTTTATATAATAAAATAACAATGTACATCTTTCTCAAAGATTTACCATTGAAGAGAAAAATCTGAGAGACTAAAAATTTTGCAGTGGTCTCTTAATTTTTTGCAGAGCTGTGTGTATATATATATATTTTATAATATATTATATATATATATATATATTATATATATATATATATTTTATATATGTATTTATATAGGAAGTTACTCATGGTGCAGTCATGTATATATACATATGCACCTATGAATATATATCAGTATATATCAGTATATATCAGTATATATATATGTCTATATATACATATATATATATACATATATGTATGCCAGCCCTTACCATTTAAATATCACTATAAATTTACCTTCCTATACACCACACCCTGAACTACACACCCCACTTCCAAAGACCCCAAATATGCAGCATGTTCTACCTCCTTGGTGAGTATACCATTTATTTAAAAGATTTCTAATGCATGCTTACTACAGTAGCAGACCATGCTACAGATTTGGGGTCCTTGAAGAAAGGGGGCACAGAACAATTTTGATGCCTACATTATATTAATAGGTGGTGAGAACCTGCACAGATCCTAAACCATTAACAAAAATCATAATCCTCAGTATCATAGAAATCTTTGGGTTTTACCACAAAGTAAAATTGACGTGGGAAGCTCACAAATTAAATAATAAACATTTTCACCATTCATCACTATTAAAAATACTGGACCATTTTTGTTTTAGTTGCTCTCTTACTGATCCATAGTGTACAGCTCATCTCCAGGGGATACGACCAGGGCTGAGAGCTCCTCAGTCCTGGTCACACATGCTCAGACATCACCTCTTTTCTCAGGCAGATACTGTCAGAAGTGTCAGACTGGGGTGCCTAGGGCCCACAGGTGGAGAGGATTCTAGGGGCCACCAATTGAGCTGTTTCTTGGCCCACCGATGGAATCTATTTTAGGGGCCCACCCTACAGCTGCTGTAAGTGACTGTAGATGCCTCCTATGCTCTGCCTCTTTCTTTATGACTCTCTTTCTCTGCTTTTTTGCCTCTTCTGAGGATGTATATACAGCTAAAAAACAACACTAAGTCTGCCATGCTCAGGGATCCACCGGGGGTTTCCTCTATTCCCCTGTGGCCAGTCTGAGCCTGACTGTCAGTATATTCCCTGCTTAGTAATCACACACAGTCACTACTGAGCAAAGGTGCTGTCATTCTACTCCGGTCCTCTGTACTCCTTAGTAATAAGACAAACAATGCAAATAAATAAAAAGAAACCTCAATCAGTTATGTGCACTGAGAAAAATACAAAATCCACGTTTGGTTCCTGTAGGGATTTGAACCAAGTCCCCTATACTGAAAGGCAGAAGTGCTAACCACTCCACTACATTATAGCTATGCACAGCTCTTTACAGGAACAGACCTTTGTTTGACTAGTAAGTACACTGTGGGGAAAGGCATGGTGATATCAAGCCTGCTGGGTCACATGATCTGCAGTTCAAAAAAATCATACATGACACCTTTTGTGCACATTAAAAGCTGAAACTGAGCAAACCAGGCATGAAATACCTATGTGGCAAAATACCTTTAATGATCCTAATCACCCAGGTGATTAGGGTGGTAGCCAGCAACAAGAGTGGACTCTGCTTGAATTTTGGCGGCTATGGGACTATCTCACCTCTGTGTGCACCCCTGTTTCCAATATTTATTCTAGTTAAACACTTTAGTGTTACTTTTCATTACATTAGCAAATCCATACAAACAATGGTATAGTAGACAGAACGGATCATGTTGTCACCGTAGACAAACCTATGACAGCTCCAAACATCTTCACCAGTAAGCATGCCTGGATTATTGGCGTTGCTGAAGCCTCTAAAATAGCTTTCTAGTGCTGCTACCTATCTCTGATGTACAATCTCAAAATCCAGCAACACTGTGAGTAGTTAAAAGGGTTGTCTCACTACAAGGATCGCTGCTTTTTATGTTAAAGATCTTGCAAAAACAAGTCACTTTGCAATATGTGTCCATTAACAGTATCCTACCTATTCCTAGATATCCCCTCCAGTATGGGCTGCATCAGCTCCTGTGGTCGCTATAGCTACAGACCTGTTTGATCTCTCATGATAGGCTGCCAGCGCTGGTTGCTATAGCTACAGACCTGCTTTATCTCTCCTGATAGGCTGCCAGTGCTGGTTGCTATAGTTACAGACCTGCTTAATCTCTCCTGATAGGCTGCTAGCACTGGTTGCTATAGCTACAGACCTGCTTGATCTCTCCTGATAGGCTGCCAGCACTGGTTGCTATAGCTACAGACCTGCTTGATCTCTCCTGAAGCCAGTAAACACGCCCCTGAATTCAAAGTGAAACCAAGAAAACAGGACTGAGGTGAGATGAATCAATGTAGTGAGACAACCCCTTTAATGCTGGGTCTTATGGTTCCACAAGCTGCAGGTTGGAGTTAGACCACAGTTTCACGGTGTGTTGGCTTCAGTCTTTTACTGTCAGGTAAGGAACCGACTTCCTTTTCACTGACTCATTAAATGGACTGACATTTGGCAGAAAAAACCCCTGCGAGTGTTGGTAGCCAAGTGTCTGAAGTACACAGCATTACTGGCTGTAGCTCTGCAGATATTTACTATCTAAATTCTGGAGTTGGGGAAGTTTCAAGTTGTGTGATGTGAAAGCTCGGATATCCATCGTTTTGTGTCTGTTTTCTTGGTGAAGGTTGATTAGGACATGGAGAACTTTTGGGAATCTAAAGACTACATTGGGTGAGTGATCAGGGCCCAGCTGGGCACGGTTCTTGGCTCTTTTAGCATATCACGATGGTATTCTATATTTTGCTATGAATTGTCAGAATATTTAGCAGGGTGTACGACTGCCTTACTGATACACTTAAAAGGGTTGTCTCACTACATCAATTCCTCTTACCTCAGTCCTGTTTTCTCAATTTCATTTTTTAATTCAGTGTTTACAGGTCTGCAGTCACGAGATGCTGAGGACACCAGGTCTGTAGTTATAGCAACCAGCGCTGACAGCCTATCAGGAGAGATCGAACAGGTCTGTAGCTATAGCAACCAGCACTTGGTAGCCTATCAGGAAAGATTCAACAGGTCTGTAGCTATAGCAATCGACGCTGGCAGCCTATCAGGAGAGATCAAACAGGTCTGTAGCTATAGCGACCAGTACTGGTAGCCTATCATGAGAGATTGAACAGGTCTGTAGCTATAGCAACCAGTGCTGACAGCCTATCATGAGAGATTGAACAGGTCTGTAGCTATAGCGACCAGCACTGGCAGCCTATCAGGAGAGATTAAACAGGCCTGTAGCTATAGCAACCAGTGCTGTCAGCCTATCAGGAGAAATCGAACAGGTCTGTAGCTATAGTGACCAGCACCGACAGCCTATCAGGAGAAATCGAACAGGTCTGTAGCTATAGCGACCTGAGGAGCTGATGCAGCCCATACAAGAGGGGATATCTAGGAATAGGTAGGACACTGTTAATGAACATATATTGCAAAGTGACTTGTTTTTTCAAGATCTTTAACATAAAAAGCAGCAATCCTTGTAGTGAGACAACCCCTTTAACACTACATAAGAGCACCTCCCTTTATGCTGGACTGGGCATTGAGCATTAAAGTGTGATGTTTACTTGTACGTTGACTTAGAAGTGTTGTGTTTGTGTCTGAATATGTGATGTGAAGACACATTAGGCAGTGTCTTTGGCACTGGGAATGTGTAGCTTATACTGAGCTGGTTAATAGACTTGCTCAGTAGGTACAAACTGTGGGCCCCAAATCAGCAAATTACAGGGCTCTCCCAATTTAATGTTCCAGCAGTGTATGTGAAATAATGATGTCTAGATTTACAAGACATAAGAAGGATGCTCAACAATTTGTGCATAATTCAAGAGACAATTGCACAAGTTTTTACATGCTTTTTTTTCTTCTTGTATCTTTTTTCGTGCATTTTGGGTGCGTATATTTGTTGCACATTTTCTTATGTTTTTCAGTACACCCTACTTCATTTTCTTTTATATGATTTTTGATGCATTACATGTAAAAATACATACAAAATTATGCATTAAAAAATACGTTTAGGGTTTTTTGCAATACAAATTAACTTTCCATTGCAAAATTATGCATGTAAAACATGCATTCATGTGGCAAGAACTGACACACACTTGAATTTTTATGCATTGCATCACACATTGGACAACACACAGCACAACACAACAGTTTATACCAATGGTATATACTACCATAGCAATGGGGCACTATTGATGCATTTTATGCCTATTTTGGTGCTTTAAAAGCACATAAGATACACATTTTATGCATCAAAATTTGTGTAAAAAAACACAGCACAAAAATATGACTACTGACGGGTACTCCTTGCTGCATACTATACCACTGCTGCTTTTAGCAACTGTGGAGAGTAAGGGCATGTACCCACTGCACAGAGCAAATACCGGTCGGATTATCCGACCACCAGTATTTACTCTGTTTTGGGGCCGCGCACACAGCGGCTTTTCTCTGCTGTTTGCGGAGAAAAGCCCTCCCTCTTCGCATAGACTTATTCATTTTCCGCCCGTAAACTGGGCGGAAGAATAAACATGTTCAATCTTTTTCGGACCCTGGCAGTCTAAAAAAACATCCGGCGTAAAATCCGTGCAGTGGGGACCGCTGCACTGATTTTCCATAGAGGTCCATGTAAGAGCTTGTCAGCCGGTTTACAGACGGTTTTCAAAACCGAAAACCGTCTGTAAAACCATCCAAAAACCCTGCCATGGTGACAAGCCCTAAGACTGGAACATCATAATACTATACTTTAATACTATATGAATTTTCAAGCAGTGTGGCCAATGATGATGACTTCAATTGCATATTGAAAATTAGAGTACTGTCGAATAGCTTGCATCAGTTCAACCATGCTAACAGGCTTCTTCTAGGATTTGGCCATTGAATAAGTTTTTTAGGGATTCTCTATATGTCTGTATGAAGGGAAGCTCTGTTCTCGTCTTAGTCTAGCAATCTACTACCCCATCTTGGTTTGCCTGATCTTCCTGTGGAATATATTGGTTATATAATTAAACAGTAAGGGTGACATGTATGATTTTTGACGCCCAGGCAGCAATTTTTGTGTGCGCATTAGTAGCGTTGAATGTGCTTGAATCTATGAACCTGTTCTACTGCGGGTCATAAATTTAGCGCTTTCTAGCTACAAAGCGACACTTCTGGCTCAGGTAAACCACTTTTAGAATGCTCTACCTGTTCCAGCAGTAATGTGCCTTGATTTGCCATATTAAAGTCATAAATGTGTAGAATACTACGGTTGTAGTGCGATGCACCCTGAAAACCCCCGCAACTTGAGCGCATTTACATAGTGCCGCAGGCACCTCATAATGCGCCTACTTTTGGAGTGCGCCTGCTCATACATCTAGCGCACAGGGCCCCATACATACGTTGCCTTAAATCTATAAACTTGTCAGGTTAATGGTGCTCAAATAGTTCCGTTCGAGAGCAGTTCGGCCAAAGCTGTCACAATGTTCGACTTTGGGATTTCCTGAACCTAAATTTCACTTTGAACTGTTTTGTAGATTCTGGAAAGTACATACAGCATCCAAATGCTTACAAATGCTGGGGCACCCCAAGATAAGGGTTAGTCCAACTGTAACCCTAACTCCAAACCTATCTCTATCCCTAGAGTCAGGAGTGAAGTTAGGGTAAGCCCAACAATACACCTAAGCTTAGGGTTAGCCCAACAATACACCTAAGCTTAAGGTGGGCCCAACAATACATCTAAGCTTATGGTTGGCCCAACAATACACCTAAGCTTAGGGTTGGCCCAACAATACACCTAAGCTTAGGGTTGGCCCAACAATACACCTAAGCTTAGGGTTAGCCCAACAATACACCTAAGCTTAGGGTTGGCCCAACAATACACCTAAGCTTAGGGTTGGCCCAACAATACACCTAAGCTTAGGGTTGGCCCAACAATACACCTAAGCTTTTGGGTTAGCCCAACAATACACCTAAGCTTAGGGTTAGCCCAACATACACCTAAGCTTAGGGTTGGCCCAACAATTACACTAAGCTTAGGGTTGGCCCAACAATACACCTAAGCTTAGGGTTGGCACAACCATTCACAGAAGCTTATGGTTGGCCCAACAATACACCTAAGCTTATGGTTGGCCCAACAATACACCTAAGCTTAGGGTTGGCCCAACAATACACATAAGCTTAGGGTTGGCCCAACAATACACCTAAGCTTATGGTTGGCCCAACAATACACCTAAGCTTATGGTTGGCCCAACAATACACCTAAGCTTAGGGTTGGCCCAACAATACACCTAAGCTTAGGGTTAGCCCAACAATACACCTAAGCTTAAGGTTAGCCCAACAATACACCTAAGCTTAGGGTTCACCAGATGTTCCTCGGACATTTCCCAGGATTGGAGGTAAGGTTTGGCTCAACTTTTTGGCAGATTTTTCCAAAATTCAATTCTGGCCAATACAAACGAAATCGCTTCAAAATTCTGGTTGAATTTTACTTTGACCCGAATCCAAAAGTATGTCCGTTAAATACCAAGCAGATTGGTCAACTGATTCCTTTTGCAGCCATGGTCTCCAAGAACAACATGTGATTAGCTTCAGGCAGAGGGATGTGTTTCCAGCCATCTGCTTCAAAATAGGCAAACTAGATGTCTGCGCTTTGCAGCATTGTTAAATCGTACATTGTTTTGGTTGGAAGAAGAACTGACATGTTTTCAACTAGACGGAACATCGCTTTTTATGGGTGTTGGTGCAGCTGATTTTACAAGAAAACCACAGAACCAGTGACTAAGCTCTTCAACTAATAAAACTGTCACTTGGATGGAAATACAGACACGGAGGAGGGGAGAGCCGATGCTTAATAAATACTAGTCCCTGCTCATACTTCATGGAATGGCCAGCGAGGTCCCCTGGGCTGGAGACAGTGACTTCATCTTATCCAGCCCACTTCTTATCCATTCTAGTGTCTAAACTGCATCTTCCAGGCTTGGTTTTTGGATATTTTTACCCTGGGACTTTTAAGTCCCCTTCGGTCTTTTGAGGTTGAGTTCACACCAGCGTTACCAATTCCTTTTTCCTGTCTTCTCCTGGAAGGAGAGAAATGAACATCATGAAGAGCCAGATCCATCGCACACTGGACACCAATGATGAATCCAGTTGTCTAGCAATGGGGTCTGTCTGATTTCATCATTGCCATTGTGTCCATCAATTTGACGAAAAGAAGTGCCTTGCATGCTCTGCTACTTTTTACTGTAAAATATGCTGGTTCTAATGACAGAGGTACTGAGCTGAGCCTGGTTTGAAGGGAGCCTAATTAGCCTTAGTTATACCTGCCTCACATATGCTTAAGGGGGTTTTGCCACCATAGACAATGATGGTATATCATTAGGATATCAATAGGATTTGCCATCATTGTCTGATAGGTGCGGGTCCCAACTCTGGGACCTGCACCTATCTCAGGAGCGGGCCCCGGAATCTCTCCGTGCAGACTGGAGAGTCAGTCACCTTTTTGCACAACTCTCCATTCTGTTCTATGGGAGTTCTGAACAGAGCCGAACGCACCGCTCTGCTGTACTCG
Source organism: Phyllomedusa bahiana (assembly GCA_025379985.1). Lineage (NCBI taxonomy): Eukaryota > Metazoa > Chordata > Amphibia > Anura > Hylidae > Phyllomedusa > Phyllomedusa bahiana. The sequence continues at coordinate 64,827 of JAODAL010006691.1, forward strand.
GAAAACCCATAGAACAGAATGGAGAGTGACTGCGCAAGTATGGCCACAGCTCTCCAGTCGGCGCTATGAGTGGTGGACATGTTCAGCCCTCGTGGCAAAACCCCTTTAATTATTTCTATTTTTCTGTTCAATCATAGGAAAATAACGGCTGTGCCGCAACTGTTCATAATGGACACCAATGGTTCCCGATGGACCCCATTGGTTATAATGGGGGCTGTTGGGTTTCGATCATGGTGTCTATCATTTCCACAGAAAAAAAAATAGTGCTGCATGCTGCTGTATTTTTTTCTATCATATTCAATGGTATCTCCAATGTAGATGTGAATCTAGCCTAGCCTAACCTGGCGCTAGATTATTAAATGTTCTTGACTATTAGGTCATAGAAGAGTGTGAAAACCTAGTTGTTGGGCTCTTTCAGCATCGACAGTGGGATTACCTGATATATGTCCGACAGCTACCTATATTGAATGCCATAGGGCAGGGCCATCTTTTCCATTGGGCACACTAGGCAGTGCCCCGGGGGCCCCACAAGTTTAGTGGCCCCAAGTGGTATATGTATCACAGGAATATAAGAAACATACCTTGGATTATTTGGTTCGCTTTGCTTATTTAACTGTTTGTGTGTTTTTAGGAAGTGCAAACAGTTAACAACCATGGTTGAGAAGGGAGCCAAAGGCTCCCTGCCCTGATAAATAGTCTTGTAGGCTGCAGGCTGCCAGTGTCCAGACATAAGTGGCGTGATAATATGGGTGTGCTTGGGGTGGCTACAGGCATGACCTAGTGTGATGTCATGTATTTTGGCAGGGTCTATTGCAGTGCTCTGCCCAGGTGCCCATAATTATGTTAAGACGACTCTGACATAGGGTCCAGTGTTAAAAAAAGCTTTGTACACTTACTAATGAACAGAGGCCAGAAGGACACTTCTCTGGTGAATGGGGGTAGGTCAGGACTGGCAATCTGTGCTAACTGGCAGATTAACAGTGGGCCACCAGGTTCTAGGTAACTGTGGATGGTGGGAAAGATGATCTCCCAGTGAGCCTTGAGCTCCTGGAAATGTTTTCAAATGTATACGTGTCCTAAGGAGTTTGTATGTTACTTTTACTTTCTTGCTTGTGTTCATGGTGGTGCTTATTTTAGAAATCAGTGAGGAGCATAACCAATGCAAAATTTGGAGACGGATTTTGTATGCGGGCTGGTGGAAGTTTCGTGCCAGGGCTGCTTTTATGTTCCAGTCTTGGCCCTAAATGGGGGCATAATAATCCATTTGGCATATGCCCCAAAGACTCTCTATAGCAAATAGCTCCAAAGGACCCAGCCTAAAAGTAGGGAGCTATCAGGGAGTACCTCAAAGTGAAATTACTCCATACAATCTGCTTCTATTATATAATCACAGTTGTTTTATAATCTCCTGTTCTTGGGATTATGTTTTAACAGCCTCCAAATGGTTCTAGAAAAAGTAGCGAGCAAGTCAGAATAGTCCTCTCCAATACAGCCCTGAACAGCACGTGGGAAAGCTGCAGATGTGTATACAAGCGGCACACACATGTACGTCAAAGGTCACACTCAGTACAAAGTTAGATGAGACAGAAATAGCCAAACTTAACTCATTTTTTGAGAATTTAGACTTGACGGCAGATAAAGGGATTTTTTACATTATTTTAAAATCACATTACACAGTGAACAGTTGCGTAGTCCAACTCATGTCAATGTGACTGCAGATTAGTGGCCACATAGGGGACTCGCCATCCTCACTAACATCACAACTGTGGCCAGTGTTGGGCTAACATCTTCATGTGATAGGTATTTTATGTCATTGCAGTGGTCTAGCCAATAAGGAATGGCACGGACCTATGGACCGTCTGCATGGATGGCCACCAGGTGGAAAATAATTTATAGGGATATGCAGGTTATGACAAACCACTTTAAGTAGTTTTACTCCCTCCAAATTTCATGGAGATGAAGGAAGCTGAGACGTGGGGAGTTGTTAGCAAGGTCGTTGCAATGACAATAAGCTCTAGCGGGTATAAAGGGTTTTCCCATCATAGAAATGTATCACCTATTTACAGGATAGGTAATAAATGTCTGATCGCTGGAGGTCCCATCGCCCGGACCCCACAATCACTGAATCGAGAGACCATAGTACCTTTTGTTATTCATTGCTTGGGTTTAATGGAGCAGAGGTAGACCATTTGCACTGCTGGCCCATTACAAGTCTATGGGACCGAAAAAGATAGTCCAGTGCTGTACAATGAGGAAAGATAGGAGACTTGGAGCCCCCATTTTAGTGATGGAGGGGGTCCCACCAGTCCCATCCATAAGACATTTATTACTTATCCTGTTCATATATGTCTTTCAAAACCTTTTAAAGGGGTGTTCCAACGAAGAAACCTCCTCATTACAAGTCAGCTCACAACTAGCTACGAGCTGACTGCTTTACAGAATGAGGGCGACACTTGGGACCATCTTCCCCATTCATTCTTTGGGAGTTCCGAATATAACCCAATGAGTGGGCTCTGTTAAATTCAGAACTCCCATAGAAATGAAGGGGGAGGATGGCCACAAACGGCACCAGGCTTGAACTGGCCCACAGGGGAATGGGCAAAACCCCCAGTGGGCCCCTGAGCATGGCAGACCTGGAGTTGATTTTTAACTGCATATACATCCTCAGAAGAGGTGAAAGAGCAGAGAGGCAGAGTATAGGAGACGTGTACAGTCATTTACAGTAGCTGTAGGGCGGGCCCCTAAAATAAACTCCACCGTTGGGCCCATAAATGGCTCAACTGGTGGGCCCCTAGGGTCAACTCCACCTGTGGGCCCTAGGCGCCCCAGTCCGACACTGAGCCATACCCTCCTCATTCTGTAACATGGTCGGCTCATAGCTAGTTGTGAGCTGACCCGTAATGTGGAAGTGCCTTTGTGGGTTCACCTCTGTAAGGACAGAAGCTCCCGGGCCTCAATGCAGAATCTGTAACAGGGCCACCAACTATCATGTGCCATAGATAACATTGGTCTCTTCTGGGGGCTGCAGAATCCAAGACCCATGTGTGATTACCATCTCTGCTACCTTTTTGACAGTGTAAAGCACACAAGTGAAACTCAAGGCCCGCGGGCCAAATGCAAACCCACCACATCACTTTATGTGGCCCATGACGGCTTACACACAGCAAGCATGGATAGATATACTGTAGGTCCAGACGCAGAAGGACTGGCTCTCCATTTCATCTAGAGGATACTGCCAGCTCTTGGCAAAGGTGGTGTCATCAGCACGGATGTCATCTTGGCTCCACACCACTGTGTTTAGCAGGTCAAGGGCAGTGGCATAGCTCTGACAGTCCTATCCAGGCACACCAGCCACCAAGGTCCTCCAAGGACCTTGGAGGGCAACCATAATGCTAGTGAGGCCCTCAATGAAAATGAGTTTGACAATCCCGATGAAGAGCTCAATGGTAGTCATCCATTTGAGGTCTGTACTAAACAACTGCCTAACCTTCTTGCACCCCCATGAGTATGACACCAGGTTGGAGGGGCATATTCGGGTTAAGCATGCTAAGACTTTTTAGTTGTCCCGCGAGGAAAGATTTAAGCCGCTCTAGTGCTCATTGTCTTGTCTTTAGCAATTCGTAAAGTAATGTAACGCTTTTAGGCGTAATGTTTAAATGGTTGTAATGTCGTTGTGCCTGAGGGTTTACAATTCATCCATACAATAAAAAAGCAGACGTGAAGTTTTCATGACTACATCGCTGGAGCATGAGATGGCAAGTTGGTAACTCAACCTCAACACACATTTCGGCTCATGTTACCCTTTAAAATGGGATCTTCGTAGCTAATCTGTGAGTTGGCGGGACATTGGCAGCATTTAGAGAGTAGAGTTTAGGGGCCATGAAGGTGGGTTTTGATCAAACGCTGCTTGGAAAATCCTGAGCTAAAAACAAGGATTAGGTCAGAGGGCTTCCCACGTATGGAAAGTAGCACAGGGAACGCTTACTCTTCACAAATGTGAGATCAGAATGGGAGCCGAGGATTGAGAGGAAGGTATCCCCACCCTTGGGTCTTCTTTGCAGGAAAAAGAGGATACAGCATTGTGTTCAATCAGGAGTCAAGGCTAATTGGACAAGAGGTCACCAACTCAAAAGCCATTCTTAGTCGTAGTGTTCTAAGTTACGAAGGCACAGGCTTATATAAAAGAATTTGGACAATCCCTACTTGTTAGAAAGTTGATGAAAAAGCTTCCCCACCCTCCCCACCTTACTAGTAGTAAGCTGAAATTTTTTGCACCATCTGGCAGTAAAGTGTCCCATTTCTCTGTAGCGCCACCACAGGACAAATTAGGTATTGCACCAGGCTCATTGAACCCCTTAGGGTGCATTCACACGGTGTATTGCGACACACATAGGTACGCACTGCAATACGCTGTGCTTAGCGCCATTGAAAGTAGCTGCTTGCCAGTGCGTACTTTCAACATGCAAATGGCCCGAGGCAGCTCTCTGCTTCCTATTCTTTGTGTAAGTGCCTGAAAGAAGTCACTTCTTTTTATGGGCATACTGTAAATATGATCATAAAATCATCACCGTCCTTCAGAGTGAGGGCAGGATTCGTCAAATGATTTTAACGTATTTGTGGGGCGTAGAGGAGAGAAGCTGAGCTCTGTGATATATAGGGTTATATGATAGAGGAGAGGAGCTGAGCTCTGTGATATATAGGGTTATATGATAGAGGGAGAGTAGCTGAGCTCTGTGATATATAGGGTTATATGATAGAGGAGAGGAGCTGAGCTCTTTGATATATAGGGTTATATGATAGAGGAGAGGAGCTGAGCTCTGTGATATATAGGGTTATATGATAGAGGAGAGAAGCTGAGCTCTGTGATATATAGGGTTATATGATAGAGGAGAGGAGCTGAGCTCTGTGATATAACTCTCCATATCATATCATATAACCCTATATATCACAGAGCTCAGCTCCTCTCCTCTATCATAATACCCTATATATCACAGCTAGTTCTCTCCTCTATCATAAAACCCCTATATATCACAGGCTCAGCTCCTCTCCCCTATCATATAACCCTATATATACAGAGCCAGCTCCTCTATCATATCCCTATATATCACAGAGCTCAGCTCTCTCCTCTATTTTATAGCCCTATATTAAAACAGAGCTCAGCCCCTCTCCCTCTATCATATAACCCTATTTTTCCCACAGAGCTCAGCTCCTCTCCTCTTACATATGCCCTATATATCACAGAGCTCAGCTTCTCTCCTCTATCATATACACTAAATATCACAGACTCAGCTCCTCTCTCTATCATAAAACCCCTATATATCACAGAGCTCAGTCCTCTCCCTCTATCATATAACCCTTTATATATCACAGAGCTCGCTTCTTCCTTATATATAACCCAATATATCAAGAGCTCAGCCCCTCTCCCTCTATCATATAACCATATATCACAGAGCTCAGCTCCTCCCCCTATCATATAACCCTATATATCACAGAGTCGCTCCTCTCCTCTATCATATAACCCTATATATCACAGAGCTAAGCTCCTCCTCTATCATATAACCCTATATATCACAGAGCTCAGCTTCTCTCCTCTATCATTTAACCCTATATATCACAGGCTCAGCTCCTCTATCTTTAACCCTATATATTTACAGAGCTCAGCTCCTTCCTCTATTATTATAACCCTATATATAACAGAGCTCAGCTTCTCTCCTCTATCATAAAACCCTATATATTACAGAACTCAGCTCCTCTCCCTCTATCATATAACCCTATATATCACAGAGCTCAGCTCCTCTCCTCTATTATATAACCCTATATACATAGTTGCCAACTTTTGAAAAGGAAAAAGCAGGAGATTTTAGAAGGCAAAAATTTACATGGACACGCCCATCTTCCCGGTATGCCACGCCCCCTTCAAAAAGCCACACCCACTCCACCTAACTGCAAAACGGCTTTGGAAGAAAGCCAGGTAGATGCCCTTATAGCCAGGTAGTAACCCCCATAAGCAGGTAGTGCCCCTTACAGGCAAATAGATGCCCCCCTTGTAGCCAAATAGATGCCCCCCTGTAGCCAGGTAGGTGCCCCCTTTGGGTTTGCCAGGTAGGTGCCCCATTGTTGCCAGGTAGTGCCCCCATTGTTTGCCAGCTAGTGCCCCCTCTGTTGCCAGCTAGTGCCCCCTCTGTTGCCCGGTAGGTGTCCCCTCTGTTGCCAGGTAGATGCCTGCCAGGTAGTGCCCCCTCTGTTGCCAGGTAGATGCCCCCATTGTTGCCAGGTAGATGCCCCCATTGTTGCCAGGTAGGTGCCCCATTGTTGCCAGCTAGTGCCCCCTATGTTGCCAGCTAGTGCCCCCATTGTTGCCAGGTAGTGCCCCCCATTGTTGCCAGGTAGTGCCCCCATTGTTGCCAGGTAGATGCCCCGGCTGTTGCCAGGTAGATGCCCCCCTCTGTTGCAGGTAGAATGTTCCCCTCTGTTGCCAGGTAGTGCCCCCTCTGTTGCCAGGTAGTGTCCCCTCTGTTGCCAGGTAGTGCCCCCTCTGTTGCCAGATAGTGCCCCATTGTTGCCAGGTAGATGTCCCCTCTGTTGCCAGGTAGATGTCCCCTCTGTTGTCAGGTAGTGCCCCCTCTGTTGCCAGGTAGATGTACCCTGTGTTGCCAGGTAGTGCCCCCTCTGTTGCCAGATAGTTGTCCCCTCTGTTGCCAAGGAAGAGCCCCCATTGTTGCCAGGTAGTGCCCCCATTGTTGCAGGCAGAGCCCCCCCCTATAGCTAATAAAAATAAAATAAATAAAATCCACTTACCTCCAGGCTCCTGCAGCGCTGCCAGCTCCCGACCGATCTCCTCAGCTGCGCAGGGGGAAGTGAGAGCAGCCGCGCGTCACTCCCCTGCAGCCGCGCGTCATTTTCCCCCTGCGCCGCTGACCTGTATGTGCGGCGCACACCGCCGGCGCTGTACATACAGGGGGAGGAGGGAGGAGGGAGCGATCCCTCCTGCCTCCTCCCTGCACAGCGAGACTCCGGGCGGGTGAAGCGGGCGCAGCGGCCGCTTCACCCGCCTGTAGGAGCGGTCCGGCGGCGCCAGAGTACCGCACTAGCGCTACGCCCGGACCGCGGCCAGTTAAAGAGCTCCCGCCGCCTGCTGGCAGCGGGAGGAATGCCAACTCCCCCGGGAGGGCGGGAGGGGACCCCAAATAGCGGGACCCCCCCGCCAAAAACGGGAGAGTTGGCATGTATGCCTATATATAACAGAGCTCAGCTCCTCTCCCTGTATCACATCCTGCTCTCAGATAGGGCAGCATAAACCGCCTGGCAGGTTCTCTTCAAGGATCTTGCCTTCTGAGTTTGCGAGAGAGGGTGGATTAGTATTTTTGTCACAGTTTATGACTTTTTGACCTTGTTTTGTGGTGTTGCTGGTCCCTTTGGCGCCACAGGGTTTTTGGCCAAATCATACCTGGAATATAGTTGCAGGATAATATGTGTAGCATATGTTTTCCATCAGACAGCGGGATCCTGGACACATCTGCTTGGCACCATGTCTCAGACCTGTGTTGTGTACTTACCATTAGTGTAAGGGTTTTCCCTGTGACCTCTCCATATCCTGTGTGTCTGCTTAGTTACCACTAAGATAAAAGCCCCTACGATCCAGCAACTCTATATACAAAGAATATATGTGGGCAGTTCACAGCAAACCGCAACCTTAACAAGCTTTCCGGGCAAGAAATTCACATATTTGATGTGGTCACATTGAGGGGTCGGCGTTCATCCTTGTGAACTCTATGGCCATTTCCACTTTGTATGTGAAAACAGTTTGATATGTAGCTTCAGACCATGGTTAAGCATTTGTAGGGCCCCCTCCTAGAGATGCATGGGCCCCATACATGTTGCTGAACTTGTCTAATGACTAGGGGCGTAAGCAGAATTCATAGAGTCCCCAAAACAACATGAGATAGGCTCCCACCACCAGGTGACAGGAAACCGAAACAGCAACAAAAGTACATATAATAAAAGGTATGAATAATAACCCTACATATTAGAGAACCCACATAGCAGTGCTAAATAACAGAAAGCCACCAACTTGGTACAGGGCTACGAACGGGCTAAGGACTGGAGGTTTGTTCTTAAAGAGGTTTTGCCACGATGTAATGTTGACGTGGTATCCTCCAAAATGGGTATTTAATCACTTTTCTAAATATATGTGATTACAAAAAGTGAAGCCTGTGAGAGCTACAGCATTGCTCAGTCCCCCTTAGTTTCCTGAAAGTTTACATTAGACCAACCAGGACACTTGACAGGAGCTGATCTGGCTGGGCTTGCATGTGTGCACTTATCTGATGACAGGGAACATGAATGAGCTTGCAAGGGGCTGGGGAGAAAGTGCAGTGTATGAGGCTTTCGACTGTATAGACAATCCACTGGTTGTAATGTTATTATTTGAGTAAACATTGCAGACGGTCCCTTCCTCCTCGCTCTCTGCTCACCCCCTCCCTCTCACCACTGCAGGGTTCATGATTTATTTATCTTTTCTCCTGGGCAGATAAGAGGTAAGGAACTCACTTCCTGGCAAAACCCCTTTAAGTTGAATTTCTGTGTAAGTCAGAACAGGTATATTTATTAAATGTAACTCCAGTACAAAAGTTTTTTTTTTAGTTTTGGATAGTGCAGGGAAGGGTTTTTAAATTTGTTTTGCTGTCTGTTTCCTTGTTAAGAAGATTTTCACCTCATGTGCTGCTGTGGCATGCTGGAACTTGTAGTTCCACAGCTACTATCTGCCGTGGAAAATGGAACTACAAGTGCCAGCATTCCCCATAAGTCTCAGTTTGTAACTTGGGGAAAGATGTACTGTAAGTCGGAACGGTCTAAGTCGGGGACTGCCTGTATTCTCTACAAAAAGAGCAATGTTTTTGCACCTGAGCAGGTCTCCTCAACCCCTGGGGTCCATAGCAGCTCTGGTGGCCGTTATAGATATAGCTACGCCAATGGTAATGATGTAACCTGAGGCAGCTTCATGTGGACGGGGATGAGACCCACAGAAGCACTTAGGGCGACATGTTTGAAAATTGGCGCCAACACGCCAGTTCTAAATCGATATAAAGGAGTGTAGAATACGACAGTATGTAGTGAAGACTGCAGCAAGTTTTGGTGTATGACTATTCATGCATCTGTCGGACAGGGCAAGTTTTTGGCTCAAAGTATGCCAGAAAACTGGTGCAGCCCCATTCATACATGTCGCCCTTAGTGTCTAAGATTGGGGGGAAGTCTCTTATCCTATGCCTTTGACCTAGACCTTACCTGACCCTCCAGAGTCGTTTGTGTCACTACTCTTCTGTACACCAGCGAGACCTGGGTTATCTACCATTGCCACTGAAGACTCTTGAGAGATTCCATCAGTACTACCTGCTGAAGATTCAAGTTACAACTAAAAAGGACCGCCGCAACAATTCCAGCATTCTTCTTGAGGTTTAGATGACCACTATTGAAACCATGGTCTTGCAAAACCAACCCTGCTGATGTAACACTGCTTAAGAATGCCCAACACCTTCTCCCTAGACACGTTCTCTGCTCCCAACTGAGCCAATTCCAGAGAAGTCAGGGTGGCCCGAAGAAACGATTTCAAGACACCATCAAGCAAATCGACATTGCTAACCGAAAAGCCGTGGTCACAGATCGTCCTCTATGGCGTCCCATGACCCATCAAGCATCTGTGAATTTTAAGAATGAACACCTCTCCAATAAGGTAGGCAAAACATGATGAAACGAGAGGGAGAAGAACCCATATTTGTGAAAGCAACGCTCAAACAGAACCCCCTGTCCCCACTGTCCGAAGATCGTAGGGTCAAGGATTTGATTCCTCAGCCATCTTAGAACACACAGGTAATCTTGATGGCCATCATTCTCATTTCGAGAGGTCACCGATGACCTGACCCCTATGACATCCACATATAGGAGAGGTGGATATGCATGTCTGTGACTATGCGCCTCGAAATCTGTTAACATTTTTGATACAGCCTAGCCAGCGACTCTTCTACTTTTCAAAAGAGAGAACCCTCACACATGTGTGGCCTCCCTTTAACTTCTTCTGGGCTTCAAATGGCCATCAGGGAGGGCTCACTGTGATCTTCGCTCGGTCTTCAAAGACATAGAGGCCCCAATCAGCAACATCCTCTAATCAGCCATGTCCATGGGTAGTATTGGTACCATAACTGCTGTCTCAGTGATATGTACATATTCTTCAAAGACTCATCCATCAAGGAGGGTTGAAAGTCCACCCCACCAGGTTTCCAAAGGGATGGAAGCCCCAGGCTATAAGCCCTTCCTTTAATCTCACCCTGTCCATGGACACCATAACAGCCATAACTGCTGTATCAATGATATGTACACCCCTGACTGGATATTAACCTTCTCAATATTCTTCTTATGCAACTCACCCCCCCCCCCCCCAAAACAAACAACACCAGTAAGCTTTGGACATGGCCTTCTCCAGCAGACGCTGATTCATTTTGTGTCTTGGCTCATTTTTGTTCCCGAGATCCCATAAAAACCATTTCGAACTGGTAAAAATGACAATAAAATCTACATATCTGGAACTGAGCACCAATGAAGTTAAACCTGTAATTCCTACTCCAGGATTACTGAAGGCCTTAAAGCATTTACCGCTTGTGTAGAACATGAAGCTTTCTCTGTCGGAGGGGCTTCCACCTAAAGCCTCGCTGGCTGCCGCACGACTGAGCGCCGAGGGCCCTGAGATGGGAACCTGAGACTCACATCTGGAATTCACATGAATCAATCCGCTTTTCAGTTTTTATTGAACACACGTGCTGCCAGCAGCGACTCCCTTGGCCAGTCTGGATGGAGCCTCGCGAGCGCTAGGCTGCGTGCATTGTGTCTCATTCACCTCAGAGGCGCACAGATTTCCTGCTGCCTGGGGAACCCTTGGGATTTCACTATTAGAGGTGTTCGGTGAGACCTGTCTAGGTTCCTGCCACGTCCCACTTTATTTTTTATGACTGAGCTTTCAGCAAGTGCGCGCACCCCCGACATTGAACTGTTCACAAATGCAATTAGGGGAAAACCTGAGAATTTGACAGGGGATAAGAACCAAATGGCCCATGTGGTCTGCACTTTTTTCTATTTAGTTCAAAACCATTTTCTCACTTTTTATAGGAGGGCAGCAGCTGTTTGTAAGGCCTTGTGCTGCATCTGGATGGTGGATGTGGGAAGCAGAACACAAAAAGGCCTTTTCTAAAGGTGCCCATACATCTTAGGTTGAAGTTAATGAAAGTGGACATCTTCAAACCCAATGAGTTTTTGGAATTTTTCGGTAAAACCTCATCCGTCCTTTGCTCGGTGTCACTGGACGTGTAAACACCACTGTAAAAGGGTTGTTCAACCATTAACCTACTTCTATCCATTGTGAATGGTCAACTCAATATATAAGAAGGAAATATTATTCTCCTTGGGTTAAGAGTTAGTATAGAAGACTACCCACCTTGTAAACAACTAAAAGTGGCCATACACATTAGATGACCATTGTCCGAATCCACTGAATATGGTTGGAACAGTAAACCATCTAATGCAGACCTGCACAACTTGGCCAAACCACATTGGAACACTTCCAAATTGACCAGGAACGTCTTTGACGAACCAGAAATGCCCCCAAACCACCTGGGAACATCTGTTTTGGGACAGTTTGTGCAAGTCTCAACCATTTGTGGTTCTCTATGTGGGTCACCAGAAACAGGGCAGCAAACAGCCTGCGGCTCGTGCTGTGCAGCCCTGATCTCATGTATATGAGACTTTACCTAGATGTTGGGGTTGAGAAGGATCAGCCATGATGGATTTCAACATGCCCAATCCAAGTAGAACACATGCCTCTTTGGCCACGCATAGTATGCATGTATATGGAGGAAATGGGCTTTAGCCGTCAGCACTCGAAGGTCAATGGCCATCTGAAAGGGACACTTTGTAAACAGAAATTCTGTCAGGATTACTGGATGGAAGGTAAGAAATTTAAAGGGGTTTTCTCATCTCACTGTTTCATAGAGTCAGCAGCATTCTTCTATTCATGCATCCTGTCACTTCCTGGTGAAGCTGTGGGTAATTAGCATATGAGCTCAGTGTATTCAGACTTCTGCTAATTAGTCTAGATTAGATAAACAATCTCCTCTCCCAGGTCCAGAGAAGCTTCAGAGCTAAAGTAAACAGTAGTAATTAGTGTCTTTTGTCTGAAGGATCAGGTAACACACAAGCTCTGGGGCTGCTGGCAGTTCTGTGCCACGACCTGTGTGATGATGTCACTCCCTGCTATCAGATAAGACAAACAACAGGGGAGAATAAGCAAACAGGTCAATAACTAGAGAAACCTGAAAGCCCTCAGAAGGTGATAAAATCATTTGTAGCTCCTCAAAAAAAAAAAAAAAAAGAAAAAAGCAATATATTTGGAAAACGTATTCATTTAGTGTTCCCTACATGTTGAAAGCTAATATTTGTAGTGAGACAACCCCTTTAAGGATATGACTACTATTCCCTATCATCTAACACTATAGAAGATCAGTATAGAAGATACCATTTGTAATGGTCAATGAGTTGTGCCCACCATTTCATGCGAAAATGAAGACTTTAGAACTTAATTCCTTTCATAGGTGGACCACTAACATATCTTAGACATAAAGGGCGACATGTCAGAAGAGAAGCCTCACCACGCCAGTCTTAAGGCACATTAAATGAGTGTATAGTGTGCCTAAATGAATGAACCTGTCAAAAATCTGGCATCTGCTATACCTTATATAGTATAATTGATGTGCCTAATCTAGGCGTATAGTATAATGATATGCATAGCATATCATTGCTAGCATATTTGATGTTTCTACTTTAGGCACATTAAAATGTGTTGTGCCTGGCGTATAATGCACCTAGTTTTGGTGCACTACAGTTCATTTATACAGGCAGTCCCCAACTTACACTGTTCCGACTTACATCTGTCCCCCAGTTACAAATGGAAACTTATGGGGAATGCTGGCACTTGTAGTTCCATGTTCCACAGCAGATAGTAGCTGTGGAACGACAAGTTCCAGCATGCCACAGCTGCACATAAGGTGAAAATGAGGTGAAAATCTTCTTAACAGTGGCACAGACAGTAAAACCCTTCCCTGCACTATGCAAAACTAAAAAAAAAACTTTTTATGCTGGAGTTACATTTAATAAATCTACTTGTCCCGACTTACACACAAATTCAACTTAAGAACAAATCTACAGTCCCTATCACATTCGTCACTCAGGGACTGCCTGTATAGAGAATAGGGTGTCAACAGTTTTTTTGCGCAAAATATACACCAAAACAATTGTGCAGCCCTAATGGGACATGTCACCCAAAGTGTCTATAGGTTAGGCTGGAAAGTCATGGTATTGGCCTCTACATCTTGCAGAAGGTCAGGGGTTCCATCAGACACCGTCTGAGCGGACGCTACCATTATGTTTCAATGACATGTTAGAAGGTATTAAATGCCCTTTAAACTCGGAGTGGACTTATTCATGTACAGTTATGATTTTGGTTAGACCGTTCCAGTACCCAATTAGACTTTCTGGAAGGCAGACAATCAGAACTTCCACTGATAACAATAAAGCAACTCATTAAAGGGGTTTTCTCACTACAAGGATTGCTGCTTTTTATGTTAAAGATCTTGCAAAAACAAGTCACTTTGCAATATGTGTCCATTAACAGTGTCCTACCTATTCCTAGATATCCCCTCTTGTATGGGCTGCATCAGCTCCTCAGGTCGCTATAGCTACAGACCTGTTTTCTCTCTCCTGATAGTCTGCCAGCGCTGGTCGCTATAGCTACAGACCTGTTCTATCTCTCCTGATAGGCTGCCAGCACTGGTTGCTATAGCTACAGACCTGGCTTCTACTGCAGCCTAATGGAAGCCAGTAAACACCCCCCTGAATTCAAAAGGAAACCAAAAGAACAGGACTGAGGTAAGAGGAATGAATGTAGTGAGACAACCCCTTTAAGTTGGTGTCAGCAGCAAGTTTCTTGCAGCATTGCTTCCTAGGCTCCAGGGTTATGTCAAGTCCTGCGTTGTCACATCTGCATGCGGGAATGGTGGTCTTTATGAGTGTATTAGTCAGGTTTTGTGTCTGCTTTGTAACCAGCTGTCTGAGCAGTATAGTACTCAATTTCAAAGGGGGACAAAATTTCCACATTCGGAGCTGATGGATACTTTTGTGAAGTCCATTGGTGCTGTCAAATCTATATTTCTATGGGCAGGTATTTAATATGCAGATAGCTGGATCTACCTATCTTGTGAATGGTGTAAGTAAAAGCAATTTTGCATTTCTGCACAGAAGTAGAAGGAGATAGAGAACAATAAGTACCAGGAAAATGATGGTTCTTATTATATGAGAGGAAGCTCTTCTAAGGACAGTCAGTGGCTCAATGCAATTCTCTTAAAGGGATTCTTAACTAAAGAAAAATGACATGACATTGTAATATGTACATTATGTATACTCTTGGCTAACAGGTCACTAATTGGCCAAGAGTGGAGCGGCTGCTTCTATCAATTAGTCAAATTCCAGCTGTTACCTACTATCTAGCAGTAGAAGAATTATAGGTGGAATCCTGTGAGATCATATAGGAAGTAATTTTACTCAGTATAAGTTTTAATTTGTACATTATGTTCACTCTTGGCCAACAGGGCATTGAAGCGTTGATAATGGTATCAAAAGTTAAATAAAAAACTGCACCCAAGGATCCAACAGTCCAATAACGGTATATGATCCGGTAATTAAAAGCCAAATTTCTTTATTATGAGAGTTTCACAAACTTCTAAAGACAAGTCTGTTTGTGGTGTCAGCTGACGCGTTTCAGGTTCATCTGAAACGCAGGCGGGAACTAGGGTGCAGATGAAACTGAAACGCGTCAGCTGACGCCATACACAGACTTGTCTTTAGATGTTGTGAACTAGGGTGCAGATGAACTGAAACGCGTCAGCTGACGCCATACACAAACTTGTCTTTAGGTATTGTGAACAAGGTGTCTGGCATCATCTGACGCGTTTCAGGTTCATCTGCACCCTAGTTCACAACATCTAAAGACAAGTCTGTGTATGGCGTCAGCTGACGCGTTTCAGGTTCATCTGCACCCTAGTTCACAACATCTAAAGACAAGTCTGTGTATGGTGTCAGCTGACGGGTTTTAGTTTCATCTGAACCCTTGTTCACGACATCTAAAGATAAGTCTGTGTGTGGCGTTAGCTGACGCGTTTCAGGTTCATCTGCACCCTTGTTCACAACACCTAAAGACAACTCTGTGTATGGTGTCAGCTGAGGCATTTCAAGTTCATCTGCACCCTTGTTCACAACACCTAAAGACAAGTCTGTGTATGGCGACAGCTAACGCGTTTTAGGTTCATCTGCACCCTTGTTCACAACACCTAAAGACAAGTTTGTGTATGGCATCAGCTAACTCGTTTTAGGTTCATCTGCACCCTTGTTCACAACACCTAAAGACAAGTCTGTGTATGGCGTCAGCTGACGCGTTTCAAGTTCATCTGAAACTCAGCTGTGAACAAGGGTTCAGATGAACCAGAAACCCGTCAGCTGACTTGTCTTTAGATGTTTGTGAAACTCTCATAATATTGGCTTTTAATTGCCGGATCATATACCGTACTTGGACTGTTGGATGGAAATTGCCGGAGGTCCGCCGGTGATCTGTGCAGGCAAGCTACTATTTTCCGTGACCCCAGGCCCAGAGGATAGACTTATAAAGCCTCCTGAAGGATGAGTACTATAAACACTGTTCCTTTATATTGAATTTGCACCCAAGGATGTCAAGATCTAATGCCTGGCCTTAAAGGGGTTGTCCACTAAAAAAAATGTCTTGATATTGGGGCCAGGGTGGGCTAAAATAAGAAAAAAAAGCTGATACTTACTTACCTGTTCCCTTCTGCTACTGCTCCGTAGCTCCTCGGTGATCCGCTCCTCTTCACTTCCGGCTTCTTGCTCTGACACAGTGGAGAGGATGAGAGCCCAGAAATGAAGAGGAGTGGATCACCAGGGAGCCTCGGGACAACGAGGCCTTCCCTGGAACCCATGTCATGTATTTTTTTTTCAAGTAGACATCTCCTGTAAAGCCAAGCATTAGATCATGACCTCATGTATGAAATTTTCGACTTCTGCTACTTTTGGTATCTTTATTTTTAGTATCTTTATTTTTGGTATCTTTATTTTTGGTACCTTTATTTTTGGTACCTCTAGTGACATTTTGTCCAGGAGTGTACATACTGTCCAAATTAAAACTTATACTGAGTAAAATGACTTACCATATGGACTGACAGGGTTCCAGCTCCATTATTCTTCTACTGCAGGATTGAAGATGACAGCTGGAATTTACACAGAATATATATTAGGTTGGGTTCTCAACAACTGAGAAACAGGGCCGGGAGGGTGGGTAGGCAACCGCCTAGGGCGCCTCTTCATCTCAGGCAGAAAAGGGGGAGCAAAGAGGTATGGAGTGGGCCGAATATTCCATAGTGGGGCACTATATGCCTTATTTGCTTAGGGTACCAGAATATAGGCAGTCCTCGACTCACATCAATCCGACTTACATATGTCCCCTAGTTACAAAAAGAGACTTATGTGGCATGCTGGCACTTGTAGTTCCATGTTCCACAGCAGATAGTTGCTGTGGAACGAAAAGTTCCAGCATGCCACAGCAGCACATGAGGTGAAATCTTCTTAACAAGGGCACAGACAGCAAAACAACTCTTCTTTGCACCATCCAAAATGATGTGCTGGAGTTACTTTTACTAAATCTACCTGTTCCGACTTACATACAAACTCAATTTAAGAACAAACCTGTACCTTGTCCCAGTTCTGCTGAGAAATATGTTGTGTTAGAGAAATTTGGGGCATAGCTAAAAGGGTGCAGGGATAGCAGTCCTACCTGTCCTAGGTGTGGGGGGCCCAGAAGCTGTTCTGTAACATGAGAAAACACCAGCATTATAAATGGTGGGGGGACTGTTAAATATTTGGCATTGGAACTCAGGAGGTCCAGATTCTTTCTCTAAGCCTAATGTTGTAGCTTAGGTATCAGATGCTATTCCTTATGCATAAAATAGCAGATAGTTGTTCAATGCAAGTGTGAATAATGCCTAAATAGTACAGTAAAGAGCTAGAGGCAGGGGTCCTACCATATAAGTAGAGATCGTTTTGACTTTCATGCCAGAACAGAAGGATTAGGCCCCCTTCCCCACGTGTGCCTTGCAGCAAGGATTCTCTCCAATCCCCTGGTATTTCATCCTGAAGAACTAACATCTGGGTTGCATTAAGTTTTTTTCTGTTTAGGCTGCTCGCTTCGCTCTTTTCTAATAATATCACTCAGAAAGCCCCACAGTGCACAAACAACTGACGGAAAACAGTGCAGCATGCTTAAAATAGGAGAAGAATGCTTAGTAGCATCGCATTGAATTGGGCTGACGTCATGAAACAAGAACTTGGTTTCTTATTGCTCAATGGGGTTCATGAAAAATCCATAAAGGTAGGAGGAACTAAAACAAAACCAAAAAAATGATGTATCGGTTATAGCAACTGTGACTGTGGTTAAAAGAGCAATTCCACATGTGGGTGAAGCCCAAATGTCTACAAGGTGATCCATCCCTAGACCTCTCAGGATGGGGGTAGGGGCAATAGAACTTAAAGGGGTTTTGCCACGATCTAATGTTGACGTGGGATCTTCCAAAATGGGTATTTAATCACTTTTCTAAATATATGCAATTAAAAAAAGTGTAGCCTATGAGATCTACAGCCTGACTTACATGAACTTAGTTTTCTTACAGTTTACATTAGACACGACTAGGAGCTGATCTGGCCACGCTTGCGTTGTTTGCACTTCTTATCTGATGGCAGGACACATGAACGAGCTTTGAAGGGACTGGGGAGAAAAGATCCTGTGTCTTTGGTATAGAGAATCCACTGGTTTTAATGTAATTATCTAAGTAAACATGCAGAGGCTCCCTGACTCCCTGCTCAGCCCTCCTACCTCCCCCCCTGCATCAGTTTGTGAACAAATGAAAGAATGCTGCCTTCTCTCCCGTGCACAATACAGTTATCCCCATGTGGATTAGCCAAACAATGTTTACTCAACTACAGAGACTGAGTATCAGGAGCGTGCATAGGAGGTGGTGCAATGACATCACATTGTACTTGTTTTTTTAAACACAGAAACACAACGCCCCTTTCCTCAACCCTCAAGAGGGGAGTATCAGCCTGTTAGGTAAGGAACTTACTTCTTGGCAAAACCCCTTTAAGCCTGGTTTATATCTGCTTCAGAGGCTTCTTTTTTAGATTTTATAAAAAATAATGGAGAAGATAACACGACATGCAGCACTAACTTTTCCTCTAAAAATGATGGAAAAAGATGGGCACCAATGGCGCACATTGAAGTCAATGGGGTCCATCATGAATCAGATCTGGTTCCACCTCTGCGACATAGGCTTAGAATGGAACCGCTAATAAAGATGTGAGCCTGGCCTTACTCAAAGGTCTCCTGTAAGGAAGAATGCGCTGTATGAAAAGGGTTTTCCAGAACTAGAGAAAAGGATTTGCTTTTTTACAGCGCCACCCCTGTCAATGGACTTTGTCTGGTATTGCAGTAAAAGGGTTTTCTCACCATGCTGACTCACACTGCCTGTAGCAGTGATTAGCATTTTTATCGCCTCTATAGCTAGCAGAGACATGAGTTACAGAGACATGAGTGCAGGTGATGTAATCTGTAAGTAAACAAAGCTACAGAGCTCCAAGGTGTGAAAACAAGTGCTTATCAAAGGTAATCAATCTAATCTTGTTAGATATAAAGACTGCTCCATCTGACCATAGTAATGTCACTCCCTCCTCTCTGTGTAATCATATAGGGATATATGGATGGTAACCTAGAGACACTTGGGTGCACTTAAAGGAGATAAAAAGTATATAATATCCCCTGATCAGACTAGACCCTGGAGTCGATTGATAAGAACTTAGCGATCAACTTGAGGCATTAAGAACCGTCTTAACAACTGTTAGCAACCTCACAATGCAATAAGTTATATGTTCCCCAGCATAGGTAATAGGGTGCCCCAGTAAGTTATATGTCCCCCAGTATAGGTAATAGGGTCTCCCAGTAGGTATATAGGTCATATGTCCCTCGTGGGTATATAGGCAGGTTATAGGTCCCTCAGTAGGTATATAGACAGCTTGTAGGTCCCCCAGCAGGTATATAGGCAGGTTGTAGGTCCCCCAGCAGGTATATCGGACCCCAGTAGGTATATAGACAGGTTATAGGTCCCTCAGTGGGTATATAGGCAAGTTATAGGTCCCCCAGCAGGTATATAGGCAGGTTATAGGTTCCCCCAGTGGATATATAGGCAGGTTATAGGTCCGCCAGTAGGTATATTGGCAGGTTATTGGTTCCCCCAGTAGGTATATAGGCAGGTTATAGGTCCCCCCGTCCGTCTATAGGCAGTTATAGGACCCCAGTGGGTATATAGGCAGGTTATAGATCCTCCAGCAGGTATATAGGCAGGTTATAGGTCCTCCAGCAGGTATATAGGCAGGTTATAGGTCCCCCAGTCGGTCTATAGGCAGTTATAGGACCCCAGAAGGTAAATTAAATTACCTTCAGGTAATTAAAAATAAAAAACTAACAGTACTCACCTTTCCCCCGCTCCCTGAAACTGTCACTGCTCCCGGTCTTCCTGCACAGGCGTCATGAAGCTGCTCAAGTAGTGTGTTGACACTCTCACCCGCCTGTGCTGTGTACTTACAGTTAGTCTCCAACGTCGCCGCCATCGCTGATTGCCAAGGTCCTAAGCCGTCGGCTTAGTGACCTTTATTGACTTGGGACTTTGATGATCGGTGGCAGAGGCAGATGACGGTGGCGTCGGGTACCAGACCAGTGCAATATCAAAAGAGCAATGTATTTAGAAAAAGTCTTCATTTACTTTTACCGGCATGTTAAAAGGCAATCATTCTAGTGAGAAAACCCCTTTAATGGGTATCTCAGAGATTTAGGGCACATCGAAATACAAAAAAGAGACCAGTCGACACTCCAATCACCCTCTGGACTGGGACTCTGACATCCTATTTAAGATCCCTCCTGCTCTGAGAGCCTTGCTGGTGATAGTCTATTTTGGCTTGAGCTGGTGTGTGGTTTCATACTGTATGACTTGGTTTCTAATTCTTTTGCCTTTCCTCCTGACACTCCTTTTGTCTGATGTTTTGGTAGTGCGTTGCTCGCTTTTGTGGTTGTCTGTCTTATCTGTTCTGTGCTGCACCTAGGTAGGGATCATTGCCCAGTTCTCACGGACCGCTCTGGGTTGAGCCGGCAAGTAGGCAGGAACAGCCATGGGGGACTTAGTGCTAGGGCACACTGTCTGTCTGTCCCTGTCTGTCCATTTAGATACTGGGGTTTCTAGCAGTTACCCAGTATATAACAGAAGGGAGTGCTGGTCCATTCTAATCTTACATTTATGGCATATCGACATGATGTTCCATAAACATGTGATAGCTTCGGGTACAACGTCTAGGACCTGTATCTCTAGAACAGGGAATCCCTTTATCCCCTGTCCTTGCATGTGCTGCAGCCGGGGAGAACAGGGAGGTGGCCACTCTCTATTCACTTCAATGGCCAGTTTCAGAATAGCTGAGCAAAGTTGCTTGGCTGTACTTTGACATCCTATGAAACTAAAGTCCAATATGCCGTAGATGTCAGAGATGGGAATAACCCTTTAAATGGGACTAAACTCAATGCAAAACAAAACCCATGGGCAAAAAGTAGTGTTATAACAAAAAAAAAAAAGCAGACCCCTTTTTCTAACCCTTAACAATGCCTTTAACATGCTGCCTGGGGTATTAGGTGCTGCGTGACTGACTGACAACTGGGGTACCAGGGAAGCATTGCCGCTGGAGCACCTGGTGATGAGTACGGCTGTATTTTTTTTTTTTTTATCACGACTTCCATAATTTACTTCAATTCTGCAATAGGATTTATTTGTATGTTTTGACTCCCCCATTGACTTCAATGAGGAAAGTGCACAACCGATCTATGCACTTTTGGCAACATAAATTGACCTGCTGTGGAGTTAAAAATTTGCACTTCCAGATCTATTTCAAGTTTTCAAATCTCATCCTCTTACTTGCTACTTTACCCTGCTGCAGATATTCTGCAATCTGCAGCATTTCTGTTCCATGGGAATGTACTCATAGAGAATCATAGCCAGGAGTGGGTTTACTGTATACCTCTGTAGATCACACTTACATTGTATACATGCATGATGATATCAGCAGCATAGAGGCTTCTTCTGATTCTACTGGGACATTATCAAAGTTGCAAGAAGCTTCAAAGCTCTAAAGCAGCAGTCTGCAATGTTGGCTCTCCAGCTGTTGGGAAACTACAACTCCCATCATGCATTTATATCATCTATATCAGTGGGCATGATGGGAGATGTAGTTTGCCAACAGCTAGAGAGCCGATGTTGCAGACCCCTGCTCTAAAGCAAATCTATAACGGGGCCCCCTATGAAACGAAGAGGAAGTCCAGCTCAAGACCAGGTAGGTAGAAAATATGAAGATAGCCTTTATTCCAAATGCATTAAAACAGAGTCGACATAACCATGATGTAGTTGTAGTAAGAAAGCGCTAACGCGTTTCGGAAAATTATTCCTTAATCATAGCGTATATTGTATAACAAAGCTTTCCTTTAAATAGACCATGTGCTGTGTAGCTTGTCGTCTTAGGCTAAGTCTACATGGCAAGTGTCAAAATGTCGTCCAAAATCTGACCGCATTTTGACACTTGCAGGATCGTGTTTTTAGCCGCGGTCAGGTTTCGGATTTTTTAATGTACGAGGCTGACGCAAATCCGAGTAGAATGTGACGGAATGTACCACATGTTGCATATTCCGCCGGATTCTAAACCCGACGGTAAAATATTCTTCATTGATGTCTATACGGCACACTGCACCGTCGGATTTTCGACGGATTCAGAATTTTGAATCCATCGAAAATCTAATGGTAAAGCTATGCTGTGTAGACCTAGCCTTATGTGGCAGAGGGGCCCCATGCCAGCACCACAGCCAGATGAGACTGGTACCTCTCAACCCTCCATAGCTGCGTATCTGTTGTATGGGGGAAGTCACAGAAAAGTATTCTACCAACAGTCCACTTATAAAACCTATAACGCTCCTTGCGCACGTCTCGCCGCCTTTAGCAGCTGCGCCTTCATTTTACTTTGTAATAAAACAAGTTAATAGATTGTCAAAATAAACAGTGTTTTCGCTGGAAGAATTTAGTCTTAAAAGAAATAATAAAATAAAGAAGTCAAGCAAGACGTTGCTATAAAAGCCTCTAAGAAATACTACAAATTCTATATGAACAGAGGATTTATACCAAAAGCCTCTAAGCCAAATTTATTGGCTACTGGTGCAAACAAACTTAAGATGACTTGTCTGGTTTTATTGTATCTGCTGGGTTGGGTAAATGGATCTGATATCACATATATCACCAGGAAGAGAGAACAGTAAGGACTTGTCCCCACGGTCCGGGTTTTCACCCAATTTTACAGACAGTTTTCGGTTTTGAAAGCTGTCTGTAAACCGGGTGTCAACCTTTTACACGGACTTCAATGGAAAATCCGTGCAGCAGTCCACCCTGCACGGATTTTCCACCGGATGGTTTTTTACACCGCCGGCGGTCCCAAAAACATAAAACATGTTTATTCTTCCTCCCAGTTTTCAGGCGGAATATGAACATGTCGGCACGAAGGGGGAGGGCTTGAACAGCAAACCGCAAACAAATGCCGTCCCCCTTCGGCTGTGTCAGAGAAGCCATTCACAATGGAAACTGACAACACTCATAGGGCCCCATGCTGGAAAATAGATTTGGGCCACACAAAGTTAGGTCAACCCCCAAAACTAGAGAATTTGGGGAATAGGAAAAATGCTAAAGAGGTGTTCCCATCATAGATGGCCTCATGATAGGATATGCTATCAAAGTCCCAGCTTTGGGACCCGGATCCATCTCAGGAACAGACACATGAAAGTCTCGGCTCAGAATGTAGAACTGGTCATGCTTGTGCACGACTCTCCATAATGTCTATGGGAGTTCTGAGTACAGGCTATATCTGCACTCCCATAGAACTAAATGCATAGTCATGGGCAGCAAAACTTTCGGGAACCTGTTTCCGAGATAGGTGTGGGTCACAGAGGTCGGAACCACACCTATCAGACATTATTGGAAAACCGCTTTAACACCTTAACAACCGCTCGCTGTCTTTTGACGTCGGGCATTTCAGGTCGTTCATCTGCAGTGGCGTCTTTTGGTGTCACTGTAGACATCGGGGTCTGCGGCTCCCGGCGGCGCAACAGCGCTGAGTACAGAGCTGTACTTCACAACCCTGTTCCCAGCGAAGCCTCTGCAAGTGCTGGGGAGCGGGGGAAATCACCACTCCCCGGCGTTTAACCCTTTGATTGCTGTGGTTCGTGACTGCAGCATAATCAAAGGGCTTTCCCCTGCTCTGTCGGGTGATCAGGACTTCCGGTGACCTGACAGAGCCCGAGGAACAGCTGCACAGTCAGCTCTGGGACCTAGAGTATCCCCAGGGCAGTCTGTGCAAGAAGCCAGTGATCAGGGCAGACTGTGCGCTGCCCTGACTGCTGCCTGTATCATACTGACACAGATTATAATGTATTAGCATATATGAATATGCTAATATATTACTAAGTGCAAAACAAAAAGTAAAAAAAACATAAAAAAGTGTAGAAAAAAATTAAATAAATAATAAAATAAAAATAAATATTTAATAAAAAAATAATTGTGCAGACATTACACACACAAAAAACCTACATATACCAGGTATCCACTCAACCGTTATAACCTGTAGAATTAATCTAACAAGTTATTAAGTGTGAAATGTGAATGGTGTAAAAAATAAATAAATTTGAAAACATTTTTTTTAAAAATTCAGCAATAAGTGAACATAAACTATTCCCCCAAAAAGTACAACTTGTGCTGAACGAGACCTCATACAACTGCGTCATTGAAAAAATAAAAAATTACAACTGTTGAAACACAAGGAGGCAAAAACTAAATAAAATGTGCCGATCATTAACTACTTTTCAGGCGTTCGGCTTAAGGGTTGTGATGATCTATATATGAGTTGTCTCCAACATTTGGATCTCCAGCTGTTGCAAAACAACAACTCTCACCATGTCCTACAACATTCCCAAGGTCAGAGACCCACATACTATACATAGTGAAGTAGTTGTCACTATAACCATGACACTAAGCTTTATTCCAACGCCCCCACACAACAGTCATTTATCCTGTTAGTCCCATCATGGTTCTAAATGAGTCAAACCGAGCCTCACTGATCATCTTGTCAGTCCCGCAGTAAACAATAAAGTCACACCACGTTCCACTAAATTACGCAGGTGGGGATAAATTACTTTAATGTGTTTGATTCTTCATTGAACTTTTCAATGCTGGCAAGTTCTATACCTCCTTGGTTGTCTTAGGAGGGTGTTCCCATCTCAGCCCTGTATGTCATATTTATAGGATATGTCATAAATGTCTAATAGATGCAGGTGCTGGTCGCGCACTACTCTCCATTCAGTTCTATGGGAGTTCCGTCTACAGCCAAAAACACCAAGAACTGGTAAAGCCAGACCTCCTCTCTCTTCTGAGTGGAGACTTTTGGGGGTCTCTCCTGCCTCCCGCTGTTTTTACAGGCAGGAGCAGAGGCTGGGAGGAGGACTCACTCCCTGCTCTGTTACCTATCTTCTTAGTAATGTGTTTACATTACTTAATGAGCTGCTTTAACCCTTTAGAGCCTTGTAGCATTGTGCACTACAGTTTACAAACCTCCAACACTCATACCACTGTAACAAGTTCAGCTAGGGATAACAGAGCTGATATGTCAATCACTGCTGTAGAACCACCCACAGCCTGACCAGGAAGTGTTGGTCTGAAGCTGGCTGTGGCTCTGTGAAACTGCTTGATGAGAAAACCCCTTTAGTTCTGCTGTGAATCTATTTCCAAGATGTCTATGCCACATTTATATACGTACAATTTTTGTGTTGTTGTTGAGGCAGATAGCCCTCGATAAATTCCCCCCTATGGAGCTCATCCCTTACTTGTGTGTTTGGTTTGTGATGAGAAGACTTAGTGGTGGAGGCCTCCATCTTTCTGGAGTTATATAGTGACTATTAGCTAAGATCATATATGCAGTTTAATACGTAAAGAGTCATCTTCTGTTTCTTTTATAGCATTTTTAGCCTTTTGATGATTACTTTGCTTTTTTGGCTGACTCATTCCAGCGTTCCAATCTTTGCGGTCCATCCTTATGTGGATGGGTGTCTTGCTTACAAAATATTACCTTTTCCTTTACATTGATTTTATTTGTAGTTACATTTTGTGTTGTAATCAATATTGGTAAAGCCCACCAGAAGAGATGATTCTTGGGGCCACCAGTGGAGTTGATTTTTGGGGTCGCCAGTGGCATTGATTCTGGGGTTGCCAGTGGCATTGATTCTTGGGGTCGCCAGTGGAGTTGATTCTAGGGGCTAACAGTGGAGTTAATTCTTGGGACCCACAAGTGCAGTAGATTCTTGAGTCCACAACTGGAGGTTATTCATTGGGTCACCAGTAGAGTTCATTCTTGGGACCCACCAGTGGAGTTGATTCTTGGGGTCACCAGTGGCATTGATTCTTGGGCCCTCCAGTGGATTTGATTGTTGGGGCCCTCACTTGGAGTTGATTCTTGGGGCCCTCCAGTGTTTTTGATTCTTGGGGCCCACCTGTGGATTTGATTTTTGGGGCCCACCCGTGGAGTTCATTCCTGGAGCCCATCAGTGGAGTTCATTTCTGGAGCCCATCAGTAGGGTTGAATCTTGGGGCTACCAGTAGATCCTGTGTTATCTATACACATTGGTGTCACATTTAGTGTAATCCTGCCTGTGCTGATAATGGGGGACTGCTGAAAAGTTTCCTCTACAGAACAGGAAGTGTCAGACTATTATTTGGCCTTTTGGCCAAAGTGAGAACTGCAGAATTTTAGGATTAAAAAATATATATATATATTGATATGAAAAACAAAAAAACCCAAAAATTATTATAAAAAGTTTTTAACATAAAAAACATCATTTTCTAATGACACATTCCCTTTAACCCTTCCAGACAAGCAGATCCTTAGTTTTTTTCTTTTATAGGTAGAGGACAATATCGCCTTAAGGACCTCAATGAATCTCTTACTGTGACTTTATTATTTTACTGCATAATGTCTATAGAGATGCGCATTTCATACACCACAGGAAATTTTCAGAAAAGCAATCATGACTCCCACTTGTCCAATGTTAAGAATGTTCCGGAAACTGAAGTTCATTTGTCTTACTAGTTATCTTTTTCCACAAGGGCATTTTCTTTCCTCTGGGAGTTTCCCTGTCTTGTGTAGGGTTCATTAGACAAATGTTATTGTTAGCGTTTAAAATGATGCTATATACAGAGACATAACTTATAGCTCTTGGGCCCCAGTGCAAAATCTGTAATGGGCCCCTCACCCACCATGCAGCATTAAAAAAAGTATCTTCCTATGTGGCAGAGAGATTTTTGGGCCACTCAGGCACCACGGTCAAGTGCGACTGCTACCTCTGAATCCTCTAGAGCTATGTCTCTTGCTGTTTTAGTCCTTTTCCTTGTATATTTTTTTATTTCTTCCCAATTAAAGGGGTTTTGCCACGATGTAATGTTGACGTTGAATCCTCCAAAATGAGTATTTAATCACTTTTCTAAACATATGTGATTACAAAAAGTGAAGCCTGTGAGAGCTACAGCTTTGCTCAGTCCCTTAGTTTCCTGAAAGTATACATTAGACACAACTAGGACATTGAAAGGAGCTGATCTGGCCGTGCTTGCATGTTTGCACTTCTTATCTAATGAAAGGGAACATGAAGGAGTTTGCAAGGGACTGGGGAGAAATGTGCAGTGTATGAGGCTGTCTGCTGTATAGACAATCCACTGTTGTAATATTATTATTTGAGTAAAGTATTAGAGACGCTCTCTGCTTCCTCACTCTCTGCTCACCCCCTCCCTCTCACCACTGCAGCCGTTCATGACTCAGCATGCTTTGTTTATATTCTCCCCTGAGCAGATAAGAGGTAAGGAACACACTTTGTGGCAAAACCCCTTTAAAGGCAAAGTGTCATCATAAAATGATCCATTGTTTATCTCATGTTTTTATGTTAAAGACATTTTTAAAGAATTTTTGGTTGTGTTTTAAATTTTCCATATCACTATTATTGTTTCTCAAAATTCTGAAATCTTGCAGTTCTCACTTTGGCCACTAGGCCTAATAATAGTCTGACACCTCCTGTTCTGTAGAGATCGCTTCCCTGCAGTCTCCTCATTATCAGCACAGGCAGGATTACACTGAAAGGCGAAATTAATGTGAATAGATAACACAGGATCCACCAGTCACAATAGGAGATGTCGCAGCTCCCCCTCTCCTCCTCTTTGCACACTGACTTCTTCCCAGGTCACAGAGCCTAGAAAACTCTCCTATAGAAGTCAATGGGTCTGCTCCTGTTCACAGGCTCCTATGTCCATGAAGCTGCTGTAAAACATCTCTCTAAATGCTGTAAACGCAGCACTATAATGCTGTCCCCAAAATCATATACAGACAACAAAATAAAAAATCTACAGTTAGAAAATAAATATGGCTAAGACTAAAAGAATATATATTAGCATCTGATATTAATTAGTTAAAAAATGGCGATAGATTTCCTTTAAAGGGGTTTTACCATGAAGGCATTTCATGCCTGGTTTGTCCAGCTTCAACTTTCAGTATGTTCAAAAGGGGTATGATTTGTTTGAACTGCAGATCATGTGACACAGCAGGCTTGACATAACCATATCTTTCCCCACAGGGTTCTCACTCTAGTCCAACAAAGGTCTGTTTATGTTGAGAGCTGTAAGTAGCTACAATGTAGCTGAGTTGTGAGCACTTCTGCCTTTCAGCATAGGAGTCCTAGGTTCAAATCCATGCAGGAGCTGAACATGGATTTATTTTTTTGTTTTAATGCACATACCTGATTGAGGCTTCTTATTATTTATTTAACTCCTTAACGACCGCCTGCCGTCTTTTGATGTCACTGTAGACACCGATTTGCGGCGGTCGAAGGTTTCCCCTCTCTGTAGGTGATGGGGACCCCCGGTGACCCACAGACCCGGGGGAAACGGTGCACAGCATCCCGGGGGACCTAGAGTGTCCCAGGGCTTTTCTTTTTAACAATCACTCAGGGGAAACTGATCCCCTGACACTGCCTGTTCAACTGACCAGTTATAATGTATTAGCGTGATTTTTTGGAAAAAAAATCTCCTTGCACGCAATCATTTTTTGCTTGAAAAAAAAAAACACCCCCCCAAACGGAACCGAAGGCTTTTTAAAAAGCTTTCTGTACATATTATTATTTGTCCCAGAAAGACCAAATCTCCCGCCACGTGGATTTAATTAATCTTACGCAACCCCCAAAATTTAACAGCAACCAAAAGGAACATCTATCCGGCCCCATTTACAGCAAGGGGTTAGGGAAGTTTTAACAAAATAAAAAACAAAAATCCCCGGGCCCCGGAGGGGTTTTCCGGAGAGTATTAAAAAACCCTTCGGGAACTTTGGTCCCATCCTTACCGATTATAAACAATATATACCCAAATACCACCCCCATAAAGGTTTAGGAACTAGAAGGGGCTTATAAATGGGAAAGACCCGGAAGATGTAGGCTCCACCCCCCCCGATACCCCCCTGAAACTGCTTAAAAATTTTGGCCAATCTTAGCTGCAGGATGCAAGTTTTTTCCCCCACAGCTTTTTGCCCCCCGCCCGCTGGGTTTTGAGGGGGCACTTGTCGAGGCATACTACGCAATTGCGGGGGGCCATTGAGCCCAAACCCCACCCTTCCCACCCCCATGTTCCCGGGGACTGATCCCAGAAGGCTTTGACTCCATCTCCTGGAAATTTTAAAAACCCTTTTAAAAAGGGGGGGCTTTTCGGAAAACCTTTCTTTTACTATCTTATGCCCGCAAACTGAACCTTAAAAATTTTTTAGTTAAAGTTTTAAACTCCCCCCCGTACTCCCTTTTCTTGGACCCCGACAGGGTTGTCCCTTTCCCCCTTCTGTTCCGCCCTCCCTTCCCCTTTTTCCTACGCTTTTTTAAACAAACGTGGGGGGGTTCCAAGGTATAAAAATGGGCCCAAACAAAGTTCGCTTGTCAGCTTTTTGGGGATGATCTGCTGCTTTTTGGCTCACAACCACAGAACCTTTGCCCGTTGCGGGGAGGGGAGCAAAAGGGGGGACCTTCGGGGATTTAGGGAATCTTAGCAAATCGGGGCTTTGCTTCAAAGGGGGCCCCTTCGTTTTAGGACCGAACTTGCGTGAAGGTCAAAGGATTTTCCCAAAACTTCCCTTTGGAGTTCAGATAACCAGACACCCGCCGGCTGTTTTTCAGGAATTGGCCTCTTTAAAAAATTTTTAAATGAAAAAATTGAGTTTGGTGGGGCTTACTATCGTTTGCAGTAGGGAAAATTTTTTTTTAAAAATTGGTGTTCTTCCCCATTTCCTTATCTATTCCAACCCCCCCATTATTTTCCCCGCCCTGGGATGAGAAATTAAATTAACAAGTTTTTGCCTCCTTTATTTGGAGTATAAAACCCCTTTCCGTCCTTAATTTTGTATTCCGCCACCCTAGGCCCCCATGGTGGGCCAATTTTTCCAAATTTTTAGATTTAAAAATCTTGCTCCCCAATAGTTGTTCTGCAAACGGGAAAACTGGATCAAATATTTTTTAGCCAGGAAGTGGGGGGCCAACTGAATCACCCTTGACGAACCTCCGCATCTTTGGGGGCCCCTATCAGGAGTTTAGAGAGAAACCCTTTTTGTTTAGATTTGGAAGACATGGGTGCCATCTAACAAAGGCTATCGCGGGAGTTTTCCCCCCTAGGACTCAGATTTTACATAAATCCCCCCTTCCCAAAATGGAAAGCCTCATCCAATTTTTTAAATATTGGTAGTAGGGGCCTCTCTAGAGAGGAGCCCTGGTAGATGTTCAGGAAAGGAGGCTGCTGGCCCTTAAAAAAACCAACTTTGATAAATTTTGTTTTTTATAGGCCCACTCCTTCCCTTTCTACAACTAAAATTGCCAGTTTGGGGTTTTGGGTCTTTGGGACTGCCGGGGAAGACACAATTTTGGGTTTCTTCCAGAGTCCCCTGCCCGGGGGCACTTTTTAAAATTTTTTACTCATTCTTTCGATCGCTGTGATTATGAGTCTAGGCCCAAACGGGTCCTAGCCGGTGGATGTTTTGACTTTCCAAATTAAAATTGAAGACCCAAACGGTAAATTTCAGGTTAAACTAAAAAAAACCCTAGATCTCCTATTGGAGATGTCCCAAAAATTCTAACCGTGGTAAAATCCCCACAACGCAATTTTCTTGATGGGGGTGCCCTCTCCCCGGGCTTACCAAGCGGGGAAAGGCATCGCGTCTTCTTTCATTGTTTCGGGAGTTGTTTCTTTAGTAAAATCCTTCTGAAGAAAAATACCGCTTTTATTCAAACTCACTTTTGCTTGATTTCCCCTTCCCCCCGTGTGGGTCTTTTTGGAATTTTGAACCCACCCCTTAAAATCCCATTCAAAAACCAAAAAAAAATTACTAGGGACTCTGCGCTGGGTTTTAAAACCATACTCCAAACGTGGAAAGGGGGCCCCCTCATTTCAATCTGGCCCCCCTTTCTTAGAAAATTTACCCTCTTCTTAAAAAGATTTTTTAACTTGGCAGCCCAAATTAATACCCTTCCCGTTCATTAAAAACTCGCAAATACGCCCCCGCCCATATACCCTTGGTTTTTTGGAGTGGAGTGGGGAAACCCCCCCTATAATGGATAACCCTTTACCCCCTAAGGGGATTTACATTCATTGCTGTCAACTCCATTCGCCTTTATTGGTGGGGGGGCCCGGCACCCCCCCGGATACTTTTCCCCCCCCTTCGCCCCCCCTTTTTTTTTTTTTTTTATTTTTTCCCTTTCTTTTATTTTCCTCCCCCCCCCCCCCCTTTCCTTTTCTTTGTAAGGTGCTTAGCCCCCTACTTGAGCAAGCTAAACCCTTTGGAGAGGAACCATTCGGGCCTAAAAACCCATTTTTTGGGGCTGTTTTGTGGTTTTGCCCCTAATAGGTTTATTTGTCATTTTTTCTATGACCCTTTGCCCTTTTGCATTTAAAAAATGACAAATTTTAATTTTCTTCCTTTCAGAATTGCATATTTAAAAGGGGTATATGCTTTCACATTTATTATGCAATTCCTCCCACCTGCTTTACCCCCCCCTCCCCCCCTTTTTTCCTTTCCCTCCCCCAATTTTCCTTATTTCCCCCCCGTTGGGGGTATTGTTTGTACTTATTAAAATTTTTAAAACTTATAAAAAAAATGTTTTAAAAAAAAAAAAACTCCCCAAAAATTTCCAAAAAAATGGGAAAAAACAGTGACAAAAAAAAGTTAAAAAGAAAATGCTGAAAAATATATTATTTTTGTCAAAAAAATTCAAAAACCGGGTTGGGAAAGGCCGTTCTGTTAGGGAAAAAAATGAGAATTTTTTCCTTTTCCGGGGAAGACCCTTTGGGACGGTTGCGTTTACCGGAAGTCCGAATACCGGCCCAATTTCCCCACCGGGATTTGGTCTTTTTTTGAAGGGGGGGGCCCCTTTTTTGTTTGGTTTATGGATTCAAATTTTGTCCCCCTTTTGCCACCCCCCCCCCCCCATTTTTATTTTCTTCCCAAAAAGGGTGGAAAAAATAACATGTTATGTTTTCAACCCCAAAAAAAACTAAAAAGCAACCCCCCAAAAAAATCATCGGAAACCCCGTCTTGGACAAAAAAGGGACAATAAATAGGTTCAAAGCGGTTTTTAGATTTTAGGCCGTATTTAAACAGCAAAGACCAAATTGTATTCGGATTTCCAGGGGGACTTTTGTCCGTGGTTTGCGGATTTTAGCACCTACATGTTCATGTTCTGCCCGAAAACTAGGCAAAAATAAAATGCTTAAGTTTTTCGACCGCCGGGCGGTGTAAAAAAACTCCGGTAAAAACCGGCAGGGAAAAATGCGCACGGATTTTCAGAAACATGGGGAGCTTTTTTGTCGGTTTTAATGGTTTTTAAAAACCCCCCAAAACCCTCTGAAAAACCACCAAAACCGTCCCTGGGGGCATGGCCTTTAGTTTTTCCCACTTTTTTTGTCCCCTTTCTGTGTGACCCAGTAAGAAACAACAAACCCCCCCCTCCGCTAATCCAAACTCCGGAGTTCTGGAATTTGTAGCATGCTAGTGTTTGCTCAGCAAAATTTTTTGTGGGATGTCATTCAAAGAAAACTAGATTTTGCAAAATTTGGGTTTTGGACAATAATATAAAAAATATTACGGCGGCTAGGCCGGCGCAACCCCCTAAACCCCACTGAATGGAAATGTTTTTTTTTCCCCCCGCTACCCGGGGGGCCCCCTTTTTGGCATTTTGGGCCGAGGAGATGCAACCCTCCCACCACCCTCCCCGCTCGCAGGGGGAGCCCCAGGGCAACTAAAGGGGAAGGCCGGAAAATCGCAACACAGAAGGGTTGCTTTTGGGTGGGAAGTGCTGCGTCCGTATGTCACAAAAGCCAATTTTTCCCGCAGGGAGATTGTTTTTAGGTGTCAGCAGGAAAGTTTTTCTGTTTCTGCTTGGCCGGCTGTTCTGGTTCTCGTTGCAGTGTGCTGCCGAGCTGATAATATATCCATTCTGAGCACGTCCATAAACAACAGTTGTATATTCTGGGATACATTTAGGCTAGGTCTACACAGCATAAAGAAAATCCTAAGGGTATGTTCACACGGCGTTTTTCAGATCCATTTTTGGATCCGCTTTTCGGACCTAAAACGGACCCAAAAAACGCATCTAACAATGTGCAGTGAGATTTACATTAGTTTCAATGTAAAACAGGCATCGTCGTTCAGACGAGTGATCGCTGATGCGTGTTTACTTGCATCTTTTCGATGCGTTTTTTGGATCCGTTTAAAGAATTCACATGCTAATTATACTTGCGTTTTACGCAAGGGACATCCCCATAGGAAAGAATGGAGTGCGGTTTTGGAGCCTGAAAAACGGATCCAAAAACGGCACACACTTTTGGGTACGTGTTGGGTACGCTTTGGATGCACTTTTCGCATCCAAAAAATGCATTGGATTAAAATTTGAAATTACATGAAAAACGGATCCAACACGCCGTGTGAACATAACCCAAATCCTAAAACCGCCGAAAATACAATCGTTCAGGCAGCCTATAGACTTTAAGGACTTGTCCTCATGGCACAGGTTTTCAGTCAGTTTTACAGCCTTTAACAATAATTTAAACAGAAAATCCATGCAGCAGTCCACAGTGCACGGATTTTCCGCCGGATGGTTTTTTACACCGCCGGCGTAACTAAAAATTTAGAACATGCTCATTCTTCCACCCCGTTTTCGGGCAGAACATGAACATGTGGGCGAATCCGCCAAAAGCCGTCCCCCCGCATGCCAGAAAAAACCCCAAATACCGGTTGGTATTTCCCAACCGGTAGTTGGTCTGTGCCGTGTAAGTGCACCCTAATAGAACAAACAACCTGTAATCTACACAGGACGTTTCTTCTCTGCTCGTTTCCTGGCGCCGGCGTGTTAGAGCATGTCCCCACGGCACGGGTTTTCGGACGGTTTTTCAGCCGGTTTGCGGTTTTTCAGACCGCCTGAAAAACTGGCCGAAAATTAGCACAATGGTGGTCTATGGAAAACTGCATAGGGTTTTCCGTCCGGCAGTTTTTCCGCCCGCGGTCCGGCCACAAAACATTGTGCAAGCACAATCTTCCGTCCATCTGTGCAAGCCAATGTGAAGGGGGAGGGCTTTTCTCCGCTCATCGCAGAGAAAAGCCGTCCTCGCCGCGGCCGGTATTTGTCCTGTGCCGTGGGAACACACCCTTACGGCTTGTCTCCACGTCAAGAGTTATTGGTCAGTTTTTCAGATGGTTTACAGTTTTACATACAGTCTGAAAACCAACATGCAACGCTCCCCATGGACTTTAATAGAAAATCCGTGCAGTAGTCCCCAATGCATGCATTTTCTGCTGGACAGTTTATTACACCGCCGGCGGTCTGAAAAACTTAGAACATGTTCATTCTTCCGCCCGGTTTTCAGGCAGAACATGAACATTTGGGAGTGAAGGGGGACGGGCGAATCCGCAAACCACGGAGAAAAGCTGCCCCCCTGGGTGCCAAAAAAAGACCAAATACCGGTTACCATTATTTGGTCTTTGCCATGTAAACGCAGCCTTATACAACATGTTCCTACATAAGCCGGCGTTTTGAGTTTTGGTGTCGGTTTCCCATACAATCAATTGTATGTGCTGACGGCAAAGAAATGAGAACCAACCGTGCATCGGACAAAAAACGGTCGACTTTCGGACGTTTTTTGACTGACGCCATGTAGACATAGCCTTACAGCTGATAGTACAAAGATGTCCCCATTCTAGATGTGACTTTTTGGGTAGAAGGGAGTTGAAAACCTGGATTATGGTGACATTATCCCATCTTTCATACTTGCTTCCAGTTCTAGTCATGTGAGGGTGCAGTTATTTTTTATAAATGAGTAATCCTCCATAGTCACATGGTATCAGTGGAAAACTCCCCTTCTTTCCTCTTTTATCCATTATTCCGTACAGCAGTTTTGGACCGGACAATACAAGGTTGGGGGTGTTGTGTGTGAATTTCTGGATGACTCATACTTCCATACTTATTACTTTCCTTCCTTGTCGTCATAGGTTCTTTTTCTATTCCCCAGCTGTTCCCTGAGACTTTATTGTAATGCAAAAAAAATTATTAGCACTTAAAGGGATACTAAATACATAAAAATAAAACAATATTTAACAGCCGGGGTATTGTAACAAAGCACTGGGGACATAGATAATTTTATTTTAATTCCCCATGGATATACCTGATCCATGTGAAGTTGTGGTGAGGATACACTGGGTGGCTGAGTCACAGAAAAATAAATCTTATTTTAAAGTTAAATTAATTCAGAACCCAGACCAGGTGCCAAAAATTCATTCAGAACCCAGATCAGACACCAAAATTCAATCAGACCCCAGATGAGATCACAAAATAACACCCAAACTCATTCAGACAAGGCACCAAAATTAAATTTAATGGGGTTGTCTCACTACAAAGAGTAGCTTTCAAAATGTAGGGAACAATAAATGTAGACGTTTTCCAAATATATTGCTTTGTCCATCTTTTTTTGTTAAGGAGCTACAAGTGATTTTATCACCTTCTGAGGGCTTTCATGTTTCTCTAGTGACCGACCTGTGTACTCCTTCTCCCCTGCTGTTTGTTCTATCTCAAAGCAGGGAGTGATGTCATCACACAGGTCATGGCTGACAGTGAGAGTTTGTGTGTTATCTGATCTTTCAGATAAAAGACAGTAATTAGTCTACTGTTTACATTAGCTCAGAAGCTTCTCTGGACCTCAGAAAGGGTAATTTATTTAACCTAGACTAAAACGGAGAGGTCTGAATACATGGAGCTCATATGCTAATTACAGACAGCCTGACCAGGAAGTGACAGAGCAAAACAGCATTATTTCATTCATGCATCCTATAAAACTTTGAGATGAGACAACCCCTTTAACATAATTTATGATTTTTTATTTAATTTAATCAGACCCCAGGCCAGGTGGCAAAAACTATTCATAACTCAGATCAGTCACCAAAAATTAGATCAGATCGCAAAATGTATTCAGAACCCAGATCAGACACCAAAATTGCTTCAGATTAGGCACTAATATTTAATCAAAATTTATTCAGACTCTAAAACATGTGCCAAAATGTATTCAGAACCCAGGTCAGAAACCAACATTCCCTATGATTAGGCACCAAAATTCAAATCGGACCCCAGAACAAGTGCCAAAATGTATTGCGAACCCAGATCAGACACCAAAATGTAATCAGACCCCTGACCAGATCGCAAAATAACACCCAAACTCATTCAGACTAATTAAATTAGACCCCATATTAGGTGGCAAAATTAATTCAGAACCCAGATCAGGCACCAAAATTTAATAAGACCCCTGACCAGATCGCAAAATTCATTCAGAACCCAGATCAGACAGCGAAATTCCTTCACATTAGGCACCAAAATTTAATCAGACCCCAGACCAGGTGGCAGAATTACTTCAGATTAAGCTTCAAAATTTATTAAGGCCCTAAAACATTGCAAAAATGTATTCAGAACTCAGATCAACACCAACATTCCCTATGACAAGGCACCAACATTCAAATCAGACCCCAGAACAAGTGCCAAAATGTATTGCGAACCCAGATCAGACACCAAAATTCATTCAAACACCAAACATTGCCCTTACAGTAATTCAGACCCCAGACCTAAATACAACACTTAATACAAACAATAAAATAATATTTACCACCAGTAGTATGGTTAGAAAGTGCTGGGCCAAATAGAAAACTTGTAACAGCCAAATGGATACTCCTGATCCACATGAAGTTAGGGTGTGGATACACTTGCTGGCCACAAGGAGGAAAAAAAACTTATTTTAAAGTAAAATTAATTCAGACCCCAGAACAAGTGCCAGTTTATTCGGAACCCAGATTAGACATCAAAATTAGTTCAGATAAAATGATTAAGATTCCAGACCAGTTTGGGGGACTGCCGGAAGAGAACGGAACCCCAGTGAGTAGACAGAGTGTCCTATGTCGTCAAGCGCCAGCACCTTGCACAGCTGGGTTGGGACGGGGGTCAGCACCAGTGCCAGCATCTTGCACAGCTGGGTTGGGACGGGGGTCAGCACCAGTGCCAGCACCTTGCACAGCTGGTCTGGAACAGGGTTCAGCACCAGTGCCAGCACTTTGCACAGCTGGGTTGGGACGGGAGTAAGCACCAGTGCCAGCACCTTGCACAGCTGGGTTGGGACGGGGGTCAGCACCAGTGCCAGCACCTTGCACAGCTGGGTTGGGACGGGTGTCAGCACCAGTGAGAGCACCTTGCACAGCTGGGTTGGGATGGGGGTCAGCACCAGTGCCAGCACCTTGCACAGCTGGCTTGGGACGGGGGTCAGAACCAGTGCCAGCACCTTGCACAACTGGATTGGGACGGGGGTCAGCACCAGTGCCCGCAACTTGCACGGCTGGGGGGGGACGGGGGTCAGAACAGTCCCAGCACCTTGCACAGCTGGTTGGGACGGGGGTCAGCACCAGTGCCAGCACTTGCACAGCTGGGTTGGGACGGGGGTCAGCACCAGTGCCAGCACCTTGCACAACTGGATTGGGACGGGGGTCAGCACCAGTGCCAGCATCTTGCACAGCTGGGTTGGGACGGGGGTCAGAACCAGTGCCAGCACCTTGCACACAGCTGGGTGGGACGGGGGTTCAGCACCAGTGCCATCATCTTGCACAGCTGGGTTGGACGGGGGTCTAGCACCAGTGCCAGCACCTTGCACAGCTGGGTTGGGATGGGGTTCAGCAGCAGTGCCAGCACCTTGCACAGCTGGGTTGGGACGGGGGTCAGCTCCAGTGCCAGCACCATGCACAGCTGGGTTGGGACGGGGGTCAGCACCAGTGCCAGCACCTTGGACAGCTGGGTTGGGACGGGAGTCAGCACCAGTGCCAGCACCTTGCACAGCTGGGTTGGGACGGGGGTCAGCACAAGTTCCAGCACCTTGCACAGCTGGGTTGGGACGGGGGTTAGCACCAGTGCCAGCACCTTGCACAGCTGGGTTGGGACGGGGGTCAGCACCAGTGCCAGCACCTTGTACAGCTGGATTGGGACGGGGGTCAGCACCAGTGCCAGCACCTTGCACAGCTGGGTTTGGGACGGGGGGTCAGCACCAATGCCAGCCACCTTGCACAGCTGGGTTGGGACGGGGGTCAGAACCAGTGCCAGCATCTTGCACAGCTGGGTTGGGACGGGGGTTAGCACCAGTGCCAGCACCTTGCACAGCTAGGCTGGAACGGGGGTCAGCACCAGTGCCAGCACCTTGCACAGCTGGGTTGGGACGGGGGTCAGCACCAGTGCCCCAGCCACCTTTTACAACTGGTTGGGACGGGGGTCACACCATTGCCAGCACCTTGCACAGTGGTTGGGACGGGGGTCAGCACCAGTGCCAGCACCTTGCACAGCTGGGTTGGGACGGGGGTCAGCACCAGTGCCAGCACCTTGCACAGCGGGGTTGGGACGGGGGTCAGCACCAGTGCCAGCACCTTGCACAGCTGGATTGGGACGGGGGTCAGCACCAGTGCCAGCACCTTGCACAGCTGGGTTGGGACGGGGGTCAGCACCAGTGCCAGCACCATGCTAGCAGGGTTGGGACGGGGGTTAGCACAGTGCCAGCACCTTGCACAGCTAGGGTTGGGACGGGGTCAGCAACCAGTGCCGCACATTGTACAGCTGGATTGGGACGAGGTCAGCACCAGTGCCAGCACCTTGCACAGCTGGGTTGGGACGGGGGTCAGCACCAATGCCAGCACCTTGCACAGCTGGGTTGGGACGGGAGTCAGCACCAGTGCCAGCACCTTGTACAGCTGGATAGGGACGGGGGTCAGCACCAGTGCCAGCACCTTGCACAGCTGGGTTGGGACGGGAGTCAGCACCAGTGAGCCAGCACCTTGCACAGCTGGGTTGGGACGGGGGTAAGCACCAGTGCCAGCACCTTGAACAGCTGGTTGGGACGGGAGTCAGCACCAGTGCCAGCACATTGTACATCTGGATTGGGACGGGGGTCAGAACCAGTGCCAGCATCTTGCACAGCTGGGTTGGGACGGAGGTCAGCACCAGTGCCAGCACCTTGCACAGCTGGGTTGGGACGGGGGTCAGCACCAGTGCCAGCACCTTGCACAGCTGGGTTGGGACGGGGGTCAGCACCAGTGCCAGCACCTTGCACAGCTGGGTTGGGACGGGGGTCAGCACCAGTGCCAGCACCTTGCACAGCTGGGTTGTGACGGGGGTCAGCACCAGTGCCAGCACCTTGCACACCTGGTTTGGGACGGGGGTCAGCACCAGTGCCAGCACCTTGCACAGCTATAAAGCCTTACGTATTCCCGGATAAACTGTGTTGTCTTCTGTGGCGCGCCACACTACCACCACACGTCTACTACTTCACCCATCATCCGCAATAGTACCATCCTGTAACCTGCCGGGTTTCTTTACAAAGGATCCAAGAAAGTCGAAACTGTTGACTACTTCTATTCCTTCATTATTGATATATAGACTTCTTTTTTTTGGTACAGTATAGTACAGTGCTTCATAAAGTCCACTTTTCCATGAGGAAATGTTTACTATTGGTCTCCCAAAATGTACCCCTGTTCTAAATTTGTAAGAGTTCTTTTCTTCTCTTATACAATTTAATGGAGTTGTCTCATTAATAGCTTTCACCCCTTTTTGTGAAAAGGGAGTTGAATTGAGGGGGTGCTAGCTTCTCTGCTTTCCCCCTCCCTTTAGCACAAGGCAGCTACCCCGTAACTTTATCAGCAGGGGGGGGGGGGGGGGGGGGGGGGGAGGGGGATTGCTGCAAGAGTTAACCCCGTGTGTGCCCGCCCAGAGAGGGTTTTGATTGCAAAAGGAAAAGAGGGCTGCAAGTTTTCCTATACCCCCCGCTTAGCTTACAAACTCCAATCTCCCGCAACAACAAACAAAACCCTTCGACAGAGGGGGGGAAGTGAAAGGGTTTTCTCAGGTGTTTCCCATACAGCCAGCAGAATGTTCAAATTGTATAGTATTATTATGTTACAGCTCCACGACTCGATTTAAAACAAAAGGGTCACTGCTGTCAATTATTGATCAGCCCAATCTCGCTCAATTGTGTAGAGGCAAGGAAACAGGGAAACCCCAGGGGGTTAAACCCGGGAGCAGGGGCACAGAAGCCAGAGTCCTCCCTCCCCCCCCCTCCATACAGAAGATTGTGAGGGGGGGCTCTCTGCTCCCCCCCTGTCTTCAAGGTGAGGTCATTTAAAACCTGCCAGCCAGTAAGATTTAAAAATCAAAGGGCGGGTGCTATAGAGATTTGAGAAGTGATGCCTCCTTATGAAACGGCTAGCTCAAAATCATAGGGGCATTTGTAATGAACAATATTGCAAAGCTGCTGTTTTAAAGATCTTTATTAAAAACCTAATTCAATTTGTAAGGAGCTCCACTTTAAGTAAAGTTTTTACCTCCATTAAAGTAAAGGGTGCTGTGGTGCAATACCACGCACAGCCTAATGATAGAAGTGGCGCTGTTTTTTTGGGGAAAAATAGCACCTTTTTTCTGGTTTTTTAAAGGGATGTTCCCACCTCAGCTATAGATGGCATAACAATAGGATTAGCCATCAATGTGTGATAGGTTTGGTTCTAGAGGAAGAACCCACATCTATCTCGGGAACGGACCCCTGAAAGTCCTCATAAAGAACAGAGAGTAGATCACACTTGCACACGACTCTCCACTCTGTCTCAGTACAGAGGAGCAGTGTGTTCATGGGAGCTCCCATAGAACAGAATGGAGAGTCGTGTGCAAGTGTGACCTTCAATGGGTGAGATGGGAACACCCTTTTAACAGAATATTAGAAGTCACCTCTAAGTTCAGGAATTGTAGTAAATTCTCAGCAGGTTATGGCCACATAGCTCCTCGTTGACTCAGAGTTATGTCATTTCCAGTACAGCATACATTACCCCCTATATAATGTTACATACTCGGTCTAAGGGTAATAACTGGTGACCTTTGTGTGTTTTTGGCATACGTTTCCTTGTATAATAACTGTACAGTGGTTTAGCTTGTGAGTGTCTAGTTTTATATGATTTATAATAGCAGCGCCATCAATTTCTCCTTTACCTTCCAAGTAATAACATTTAGTTCATGATGGGGAGCGGAAAAGGGAGTGCCGCAAAAAGCAGTATTTATAGATAGGGCTGAAACAGGATGCAGAGAGTCCGGCAGCCATGACCTCAGTCCTTGCAGCTAGATGTCTTAGCGTTTTATATAGAACACAAGGTCTGACCTCACAGCATTTACATGGCTTCAGTGTATTGACTGTCCTAATATAGAGGATCATGGACAGAACAGTGAAGAAGTTTAACGTGTGCACTATATCCATTGGTGCGCGTCACATTGTAAATGTATTACATTACTTATCTTGTACTGATCATGACTTCCAGCCTGTGTTAGAAAGGTAACCTGTAACACTGACAATGCATCTCCAATCCACAGGTCCCATGTATTAGGCTATGTCTACAAAGTAATGTTAAAGGGGATTTCTCGCTGCAAAGATCATAGTTTGAAAAAATTTAAAGGGGTTTTGCCACGATGTAATGTTGACGTGGGATCCTCCAAAATGGGTATTTAATCACTT
This sequence comes from Phyllomedusa bahiana, assembly GCA_025379985.1. Taxonomy (NCBI): domain Eukaryota; kingdom Metazoa; phylum Chordata; class Amphibia; order Anura; family Hylidae; genus Phyllomedusa; species Phyllomedusa bahiana. Next base: position 106,274 of record JAODAL010006691.1, read on the forward strand.
TTCTAAATATATGTGATTACAAAAAGTGAAGCCTGTGAGAGCTACAGCATTGCTCAGTCCCCTTAGTTTCCTGAAAGTTTACATTAGACACAACCAGGACACTGACAGGAGCTGATCTGGCCACACTTGCAGTTTGCACTACTTATCTGATGACAGGGAACATAAAGGAGCTTGCAAGGAGCGGGGGAGAAAGTGCAGTGTATGAGTCTGTCTGCTGTAAAGAGAATCCACCGTTGTAATGTTATTATTTGAGTAAACTTTAGAGACACTCCCTTCTTCCTCGCTCTCTCTCCCCCTCCCCTCACCTCAACTCAGTCCTTTTATTTTCTCCCCTGAGCAATAAGAATAAGGAACTCACTTCGCGCAAAACCCCTTTTAAACATGTACGTCCTTGGTTACCATAGCAAAAAAAAAAAGGTTTAAGAAACAGCTTTTTCATTAGTGCTTGGTAACGAAGTTTGAGCTCCGGTCGGGTTACGCCCCAGCTCCTGCCCCCGGTCGTGAGGGAGATGCAGGAAAGAGGTTGGGGACAAGAGCGCGCAGGGGGACGTGTGCACGGATGAGAGATAGAGAGGTAGAGAGAGAAAGATCAGTGCTAGGTGCGAGGCAGTGTGCGGGTGACATTCACTGACAGCAATCAGAGGTCCTGCAGCAGAGAGAGAGATCATGGGCAGTCCCATGTAAACACAAACATATAAAGCGTATATTTTATTCTGGAAATCGTAAGGCAGAGGTAATAATCTGCAGGAATACACGGGGGAAGACAGAAAAAAAAAATACCCATCTTTCTGAGATCCTGTATTCAAATGCCCATTCAAATTACAAATTTTAGAGAAGCGAGAAATTTAGATATACACTAGGGATTACACTTAGCTTTCACTTCAACAATTCCAACACAGCTGAAACCTCCCCTTTCCCCGGCTCACACAGAATGAATCCCCAAAAAGCACACTTTGGGGCGGTCTGCAAGAGTAAGATACCCCCTGCGGGAAGGGAGAAACACGCCCCTCCATTTCACAATTCTGCTTAAAACCATATAAACGCTGCCAAAGGGTGAAACAAAAAAAACCTTTAAACATACATCCAACTCTCCCGTTTTTGGCGGGGGGGGCCCCCCTATTTGGGGTCCCCTCCCCCCCTCCCGGGGGGTTGCATTCCCCCCCCCACCCCCCGCCGCAGGGGGGGGGGTCCTTTAAATTACCGCGGGGGCAAGAGTACGCTGGTAGCCTACTCTTGCGCCCGGGACCGCTCCTACACGGGTGCAGCGGGGCCCCAGCAGCCGCTCACCCCCCCGCGGTCTCACTTCAGGGAGGGGCAGGGATCGCTCCCTCCTCCCCCCCCCGTATTACGTTTGTTCGCCCGGGAACAGGCAGCGGGGCAGGGGGGAAGGGCGCGCGGCTGCAGGGGAGGACCCGCGCCCCACTTCCCCCCGCCGCTGAAGAGATCGGTCGGGGGGCGGGCCGCGCTGCAGGAGCCTGGTGAGGTAATGGGTTTTTTATTATTTTTTTATTTAGGGGGGTCACCGGCAACAATGGGGGGACTATGGCAACAAGGGGGGACTACCTGGCAACAGAGGGGCACTACCTGGCAAACAAAGGGGCACTACCTGGCAACAGAGGGGACATCTACCTGGCAGCAAGGGGGGCACTACCTGCAAAAAAGGGGGGCACTACCTGGCAAAGAGGGGACATCTACCGGCACAATGGGGGCACTACCTGAAAACAAAAGGGGCACTACCTGGCAACAGAGGGGGCAACTACCTGGCAAACAGATGGGGGCACTACCTGGCAACAGAGGGGACATCTACCGGCAACAGAGGGGGCACTACCTGGCAACAGAGGGGCACTACCGGGGCAACAAAGGGGCACTACCTGCAACAGAGAGGACATCTACTTGGCAACAAGGGAACATCTACCTGGCAACAGAGGGGGCAAATACAGGGCACCAAGGGGGCACAAACCTGGCAACAAAGGGGCACTACCTGGCAACAGAGGGGGCACTACCTGGCAACAAAGGGGGCACTACCTGGCAACAGAGGGGCACTACCTGGCAACAGAGGGGGCAGCACCTGGCAACAAGGGACATCTACCTGGCAACAGGGGGGACATCTACCTGGCAACAAGGGGGGCATCCCCTGGCAACAATGGGGCCTACCTGCAACAGAGGGGCACTACCTGCAAACAGATGGGGCACAACCTGCCAAACATATGGGGCACTACCTGCAACAGGGGGGACATCTACCTGGCAACAGGGGGGGCACTACCTGGCTAAAAAATGGGGGCACCTACCTGGCTAACAATGGGGGCACCTACCGGGCTAACAATGAGGGCACCTACCTGGCTAATAATGGGGGCACCTACCGGGCTCACACAGGGGGGCATCTACCGGGCTACAGAGGGGGCATCTACTTGGCTACAAGGGGGCATCTACCGGCCTTAAGGCACTACCTGGTTATGGGGGCTACTACCGGGCTATAAGGGCATCTACCGGGCATTCTTCCAAGCCGTTATGCAGTTAGGTGGAGTGGGTGTGGCTTTTTTTAAAGGGGGCGTGGCATATCGACAAGATGGGCGTGCCCATGCAAATTTTTGCCGCGGCGCGCTACGCGCGCCACCCACTAAGGTCTCCTGCTTTTTCATTTTCAAAAGTTAGCAACTATGTTTAAAATGCCATCCAAAATCCGACGGAATTCTAACATAACTAGATCGTGGTTTTTGCGGCAGATTTGTGCTAAAAACCAGTCGGTTTTCTGATTTGCCATCGGCCCAGTACATAAAATGTATGGATATCCAATGTAATCCTGTGGAAAGCCAAAAGTTTTGAAAACCCGGGAATCGGGCGAATTTTAAAACCGACCGAAAAATCTTGCGTATAACTACGTACAGATTTTTTCATTTTTTTTCTACACAAAACTGGGGACTCGGGTTTTCGGAAAATTCTAAAAACGAAACCGCCGAGAACCATCTGTGTAGCAAGCTTTTAAACAAATGAGCAGCAATTGAGAAAACACTATAGATAGATAGATAAAAATAGATAATAGATAGATAGATAATAATTAATAAATAGAAAAAAATTGAAGATCTAAATATATATGAAACATATTGGATAAAAAATAGATAGAAAAAAATGATAAAAAAAGCGGGTAGAGATAAATATAAAAAAAATAAAAAAAAGAATAAAAAGACAAAAGATAAGTAATTGATAATATCGATAAATACGTCATAGTGCTCCGCTGACGTCACTGGCTGTAGGGGGGCCGTCCGGGACGGCTTTGCACCAGGATGAGGGAGGTAAAATGACCTCCATCACCCTCTCCCTCCCTAGCCCCTCACGTCCACCACTTTCCTTAATGCTGACAGGCTTCACAGGGGAACGTGGGGGGATTCACCCTTTTTTCCTGGGCACTGACATCAACCACAGCAGGGACACAGAAAATCTAAGTGCACCGATCCTCCACAGCAGGCACCTAGCTTTTCTCTCTGTAGTGGTGATATGTGGTCATGGCGTTGTGGTAGTAAACATCACTAGTTTTGATATGGGGGCATATGTGGGGGTATTAACAGTTACTATGGGTGTGAATGTGGGCATGATTGGCAGTATATTTATTCACTAAGGTGTAATATGTGGTCATGATGTGGCAGTATTATTCAGTCATTATGTGGTGGTGATATGTGGTCATGGTGTAGTGGTATTATTCAATTACTTTGTGGTGTTGATAAATGGATATGGTGTGGAGGTATTCTTCATTCACTATGTGGTGGTGATATGTGGTCATGGTGTTGTGGTATTATTCAGTTACTATATGGTGGTGATATGTGGTCATGGCGTGGTGGTATTATTTGATCTTTGTATAGCGGTATCATTGATAATATCAGTCTTGATTTATTCAGTAACAGTACTGTATACTGATATTTGCCACTTGTATAGCAGTATTATGTGGTCACTGTATGACCATTATAAATGAGAGTGTATCCTACAGAACATGTGTCATACAGGCTATTTATGGATTCTGTAAATACAAATACATTACTTATTATAATAAATACATATTTATAGACCCCAGTAACCCCCTGTGTGTGCCGTCCGGTCGCTGGAGGGGCAGGAAAGCATGATTCTATAAGGTGAGGCGTAGGTTGAGAGCATGTCCTGGTGTGATTCATGTGGATTGGGTGTGGTATAATTGGTACCTGAGTGTGATGTCCATGTGTTTGATCTTGGTTATAGCTGTGTTTCTGGTGTGATATGTCATGTGTTTTGGCTGTTGTATAGTCCGTGTCCCTGGTGTATGTCCATGTGTTGGCTGTGGATATAGTCGTGTGTCAGTGTGATGTCATGTGTTTGGTATATAGTCGTGTCCTGGTGAGTGAATGTCATGTGTTTAGGGTGTGTTAAGTGTTGTGTCCTGGTGTGATGTCATGTGTTTGGGTGTGGTTATAGTCGTGTCCTGGTGTGATGTCATGTGTTTGGGTGTGGTTATAGTCGTGTTCTGGTGTGATGTCATGTGTTTGGGTGTGGTTATAGTCGTGTACTGGTGTGATGTCATGTGTTTGGGTGTGGTTATAGTCGTGTTCTGGTGTGATGTCATGTGTTTGAGCACGGTTAGAGGGATGTCCTGGTGTGATGTCTAGAGATTGCAATCTCTAAAAGTATGGAATTATGCCTTAACTATGACCAGAGCATAACACCATGGAAATCCTAGTGTGGAGAATTTGATGTAGAGGTTCCGCTATGTCACTTTACGTGCCGCTAATGATTACTAGTATTTTTGACACGCTATAATTCACCATACAATATGATAAAACATACTTGGCAACTCCTTATTTCTTCTTGGAGACTGGAACACAACGGGAGGAGGTTTAGAAAACCTCCCCATAAGGGCATTCCCTGGGGGGACTGAGGGTGTTCCCCTTTGGATCAGGGTGTTTCCAGGGCAGGTCAAAAATTTCCCAGATTCTGGAGAGAAAAGGTCTTGTAGTCATTCTGGATCTAGCACCATAATTCAAGGTAAAAGCAGATGGATTGTCCGCTCTTTCGCAACATCGCAATCCTTGTACTCTTTGGAGGTTGTTCTGGGCCCCTCAGGGGTTACCTTTTGTTATATCCATCTCTTCTTTTGTCTTAAAATTTTCCTCTTGGGCCACATCCAAAAGGTTTGGCACAGCCCATAGACTTTAAACTTTTAATAAAAAAGTGCAACTGCAGTAAGCTGAGCGTCCTACCTTAAAATTTTTGTCGTAATTTTTTTTTACAACCCCAAAAACAACTCTCCCTTATTTCCTTGGTCTTTGATCAAAGGGTACAAAAAAGATCCAAACGCACAGTGACTACTTTTCCCCCCAAAAATGGGCAGACTGACTTTTTACAATAAAAAGACACTGTGAGTAATTAAACCACTCACCTTATTAAAACATGTCCATTGCAGTTTATTTTCACTCTTTTCTATCGTCATTTTTATCCAGGTTAGTTTCATTAGTTTGTTTTTTTCAAATTCGAAATCAAAAGCAATGTCGGATTTTTATTAGTTGATTTTCATTAAATTTAAATTTAACATTACTTTTACCATTTTCAAGTTATTTCAGAGACCAATGTGGGGTTTTCTTTCTTTAACAAAGGTACCAAAAAATTTGCCAGGTGGTAAACAGTTAAATTGCATTTTTTATTCTTTGAACAGGATAATAGCGGTAGTTTTGAATTTTTTGGCCTTACTTCAATTCCACGAGTCCCAAAATCTTCCTAAATCTTCTGGCTATACACAAGCCATGTAGGGAAAATGTTTGGAGCTTGGGTACTTGATTGGGGGGGGACACAATGATTGGCAAATCTGTGCGGCACAGCGATTACACTTAATAAAAAGTTTTCATTTCCCCTCAGTGACCCTACGTGTCCCCTTCTAAATAGGTTTTCGGGGCTCGCATTCAGGATAATCATTATTGATACTGGGCCCAAAGTTAACTAGTTTAATCCAACTTCCTCCTCCTCTTCTAAATTTCTTGACCTTTGTGGTCACCAGAATTTGCAAAAATGCTCATCGGTTGATTTGTAAGCACAAAATTAGAGGGGATTAAAGAGGCACTACCATCAAATTTTGCAAATGCTTAAATTTTTTTTTTATGTTTTTGTTTTTTTTTTTTTAATTTTTTTATTTTTTTTTTATATTTTTTTTTTAAATATAAATAATTTTCCTGGTTTGTTTCTCGACCTCTGTGAGTCCTGATAGCTCAGCACGAGGATTGCTTGAGGGTTTTCCTACCCAAATAAGGGCCCATGTATGAAACTTTTTTAGGCAAAACTCACCCTTTTGCCCATAGTAGGCAAAGGAGTAGTTTTTAAACCCAAATCGGGTTTTCATACATGGGGCCCAAGTGTCTAAGGTGTAATCAATCAACGGGACTTGGAAGTATAAAAAAAAACGGGCCCCCTTTTTTCTTCCATGCAGAAAAAGATTAACCCTTTTCCCTTTTCATGTACTGCCCTGTCCTTTGGCTACCATCAACTAATCTTTATCAATCCCTTTCCAAGAACAATAAGCTTCATCTGACATTCCCCTACTATTTGTAATAATAAAAAAGAAGATTTATCCAGCTCACCTGCAATAAAGTTCATTTGAAGAGCGTGAGGGTGCACGGCATTCCACACCATTGCAATTTAAAAATTATGGTAAAAAATAAAAAAACAAAAAAAAACAGCCTGTAATATCTATATTATTTATTTAATATTTATTGCAAATCCATTTAAAAAATCAGGATGTGAAGTCAGGAATCTTGATTTTTTTTTTTACATGGATTTGCAATAAATTCTTGGATTTTATCGGTGCGGCTTTTTTTCCAATCATCCTAATTACTGAGTTATTGTTATAATACCACATGCAAAAAACATTTCCGTCGCAACCGTAAAACCAGTTTAGTCGCACCATCGGGAAAATTTTCATCTCTTTTTCATCCAAAATAAAAAGGACAAAACTTTATATCCCATTTTTAATTGTACAGGACTACCTACGGTAAATAAGAATTTAAAAAATATACACAACTTTTAAAAAAAAATTTGTCATTTTCTGAGGAAAATTTGTTATTAGTAAGCAATATATTTATGATTTGCTCAAAAAAAACCGTTCAGGTGGAAGTTTCCCTTAGTGCTAATGTGCACTACAGCATGGTTTATGTGTTCTAATTTTTCGTGCGGATTTCAGTAATTAAGAACCTGCAGAAAACTACCGATTGGTACCAGTTCTAATAGACAGCAATAGAAAATACGAGCTGTAGTCTACAGAGCATCAGAAGATTTTCTACTGAAAATTTTCTATAGAAAATGTCCTATATTCCGCCGGATTCTTATACCGTCAGTGTACTGGGCAGTAGCGGCTAAACCACAAACCACTGTCTGTATTATATAAAACTATGCTTGTGGTATGACCCCGGCCGTAAAGCATGGAGGGCACTGAGAAGGTTGTGTTCCTTCATTGGAGTGAACATAGAGAAATTAGACCAAAGAGAAACGCGATACAAAGTTAGAGTAGAATAAAACTTGACGATTAAAGTGCTCCTTTTCATCCACATAAGAATTTAGTACAGTAACTATACCGGGCAATAAAAGTTGTTGTGTCATTAACAAGACAAGATACACTTTTCAGTGTATGATCTTAATAATATGGATATACCCAGGCATCATAAAGAATGGAATAAAATAGCTTAGAGTAAGGATATATTAACACAGTGGGCTTTATGTATGAAAACTGTCTAGTAGACTGTCCTTGTTGCCCGTAGCAACTAATCAGAGCCCATACAACAAACCAAAGCCCAAAGGCAACGAGAGCTCATAGTCAACCAATCCGAGCCCATAGCAACAATCCCGAGCCCATAGCAACCAGATCTACGTAGTCTAAGCCAAATCAGAAGCCCATGCAACCAATAGAGCTCATACAACCAATCAGAGCCCATAGCATACCAGAGTCTCGAAGGCAACCATATCAGACCCATAGCAACCAATCAGAGCTCATAGCAACCAATCAGAGCCCATAGTCACAACCAATTCAAGCTCATAGCAACCAATCAGAACCCATAGTCAACCAAACCAGAGCTCATATGCAACCAAACCATACTCATATGCTAAACCAATACAGAGCCCATAGCAATCCAATCAAGCCCATAGCGATACCAATCAGAGCCTATAAGCAATCACCAAACATGAGCACAAGCAACCAAGCATAGCCCAGTAGAAACAATCAGAGGCTCATAGACAACAATCATCATTCCCATAGCAACAGAGCTCCTGTAGCAACAATCAGGAGCCCATAGCAACCAATCAGAGCTCATAGCAACCATCAGACCCCATAGCAACCAAACAGAGCTCATAGCAATACCAAACAGAGCTTGATAGCAACCATAACAGAGCCCATGAGCAACCAGAACAAGAGCCCATAACAACCAATCAGACCCACAAGCAACCAATCAGAGCCCATAGCAACCAAAACAGAGCCTCATAGCAACCTAAACAGAGTTATATAGCAACCAATCAAGCCTCATAGCAACCAAATCAGATCCTATTTAGCAACCAACAGCATCATACAACCAATCAGCAGCCCATATCAACCATCGAGTCTCATACAACCAATCAGAGCCCATAGCAACCAAACAGAGCTCATAGCAACCAAACCGAGCTCACAGCAACTAATCAGCCATAGCAAGTTATACAAAAAGTGAAACCCAGTCAATTGTATAAAAGAACAACAACAACAACAAAAATCAACCTGTACTCATCTCTTAATCCCACCCACTTATCCAATACCAGTTTCTCTACCAAGCAGAGCTATCCAATTGGACCAAATACTCAGAGATCTGAGACTAGAAAACAAAGATCACAGCAACCATTGGCAATGGCGATTAACATACATTAGAATTTCCGCTACCTCTGTGATCAAAGAGACATGGACTTATCTATTCATGCATCAAATGTAGAGCGAGGTTTGCGGTCATAGAGACCACAGAGCTGCCGTTAACAAGATATAGCACCTTCAGTAGAGCTCATCATTTGTTTAAGTTCCACCAGCAGTTTCGTTAGAGTAGAAAACCATCCAGCTCTCCTTGCAATTTCCATTTCTTATGAAACCCTATGATTTACACACGAAAATATTACATCTACACACTCCAAGCAGATTAACACTAGTACTTGTCTAGAGACAAAACTCATATCTGAGACACAAGAAACACAAAAACTCGGTGCAAGATGAGGAGAGTCACCCAGTAAGCAATCTAAGCTTTATATCTATGCGTCCTCCTCACCCTTCAAAGCTTCGTCATCCTACGTGTCGTCCATCTGTCACCTGCTTCACTCTCCAGATTGAAATAAATTGTACTAAAACAGAATCGAGCAAGAGCGGCCGAGGTATGAGCTTTGCCAGATTCAAGCTCCTTGGCTTCTCATTACGCGAAGATCATAAAACACGTGCCAAGGCAAAAACATGTCTGCTGCTTATGGGATAGACAATCTGAATTTACCAGCTTGGCATTTGTCATCCGTCACAAGAGGAGCCTTCATCCTTTTTTTTTACATCAAGCATTATATATTTTAAAAAAAACGATGATCAAATAACATCATATTTACTACACATTTTATATGGAGTAGGGATTCCCACGTCAACATCTAGATTATTCTGTGACAAAAACCCCCTTTAATAGCACGAAGATGAAATTCCCACTTATTAATTTTGATTGAGTAGAGCGAATCTATAATAACTTTTTCATACCCTGCTGATACGGTTCATCTTGAAGAAAGCACTGCAGATCACCGGCAGACTTAGCATCTCATTTATGAGACTGATCAGCACATTTTGCCTTAATGCATCCTCTATGAAAATATACTGGTTTTAAGCGACTGCTTGCTGAACAGAACCATTACCTTCTGATGTAGTAATGTAAGCGAGTAATTTAAGACGTTGATCTGATAATTACCATGAGAACATGTTCGACCGAACAATGTTTACACATGCAGGAACGTACACTGTAGCTTTTTATAGACAGAATAGGAAGAAGGTATTTGACAGTAGGATGTTTGGCTGCAATAAAATTTCACTTAGCATGCAATGACTAACCCGTTCAGAGCCATCACGATTCGTTTTTCTATGACTATAAATTGACAAAAAAAATCTTATACATAAAAATTAATTATTCCATTCTCACACTATACTCAATTCTCTACCAAATTCAGACATGATGTCACCATACCTTACACAGATCTCTCTAGCTTTTTGCTGTCATATATACAAATTCAGTAAATTTTCCAGTTAAAAACCAAGTTAGATCCGACTCACCTCCACACAAACACCAAAAATTCTGTAAGCAGTACAGAAAAATTATATATGTACTTTTTTTCTCTTTCTTTCCCAACTACTTATACAATCATTTTAGCAATGACCCAGAAGGATTTTACACTCTACAATTTTTTCGACAGGGAAACAGGTATCATCTTATAAGCACCTTTGTAAACACTCAACGAGATCCTTATCGTTCACAGGGTGAGGGCAGAGTACCAACATTGTGTCGTTCAGGAGCGAGTCCGCTGAGCACTGTGTGGCTAAAGCTGCTATCTCGTCATGGGAATGATCGCTGAAGTCTGACATCTAAAACTAACTAAAGATTTATAACTTATTTTGCCATGAGGCAAACATAACTCTAAACAGTTCTCAATCTATAAAGTACTAAAACTCTAACTTTTTATTAAAGTATAACAGCTTAACCTGATACACACCTATTTAAATAAACCCGATTTCTAACCTCTCAATTTATCAGGACTCTTCAGTCAAAAATTGTTGAAAAATGGAACAACCTCCTTAAACTTTCAATTTATCAATCTGCGGTGGTGAGAAACACCAACCAATTAGCAGGGAAATCTATATATAATATATATCTATATTATATATAATATATACTAAAATATATATATATAAAATTACAATATTATATATATATATTTTATACAGAGAATTACTAACTCCACTAAGGGCTCTTTGAGCAGGACTCTTATCCCCTGATGAATCCATATAGTTGGATTAAACATGTTTGGAGGAGGTCAGGCATGACATTGTTAATTTGTGGAATCTCAACACTTTCTACAGTGTCAACCCACACCAGAACGGTCACCCTCAACCAAGCGCGTCGTCAACAAAGGAAAACCTTATATGTTTTATGTCCATCGATTCAGGGGTTGCCTTTGTGGGCCCCGGATCCAAGTGAGGATTGTTTTTGAGATCTCCATTATTGGTAGTTAGTAAATCACTGGATAAAATTAAGGAGTTCACCCTATAAATAGGTAGAAGAGTTCCAACCCAGGGCGACTGCCTATAGGCCTGTTTTATTTGCGTGAGGGCTACTGGGCGCCCGAATAAAACCCACCCTGTACGGCGAAACTAGTCCCCGAAGTCACACCAGTGCTTCTACTAGGATGCCTTGGCGCTGGGCCTGTGAGGCTACTGCGACTGGGCTTCTTCAGTCTGCATGTGCAGTCCGCTGGACGCACACACAGCTGAGGCGGCTTCTATAGCGAGTGGAAGCAGAAAGATCGTATTGTGGGGGCTCGTGTCATTCAACCTAGCCACCGCGCAGTGACAGTATGAATTCGGGATCTCCGCAGCGATCCTACACCGTGAGGCTGCCAGTGTGTCCTCACAGCGCTGCGTAGCGAGGGAACTCCCTCCGCGTGCCCCAGCTGCAGTCCTCTAGGCTTCGAGTCAGCCGAACTCAGATGATGTTGGATGCAAATTACGCGACCGTCTGACCGGTCTCCTCGGATTGTGTCACAGCGCGTCATAGTGGCCGTTAGCGCCCGAAGGGTAGCTTGCCGAAGGAGCGCTGGGCTGAAAAGAGGACGGAGCGCGCCGCCTGGGGGGAGTTAAGTGAGTATAAATGTTGTAAGTTGATTATAGCGTTTACCTGCCTCATTGAGCCCCTATATACTGCCTGTGCCCCTATAATGCCTTGCCTGTGCCCCCATATCCTCTGCCTGATGCCCCTATAGATGCCTGCCTGTGGCCCCCATATCCCTGCGTTCTGTGCCCCTAATACTTTATGCCAGACTCATGTGCCCCCATATCCCCTAGACCTGTGCCCTATAATGGACCTGCCTGTTGCCCCCATCATTACCCTGTAAGTGGCCCCATATCCCCTGCACTGTACGCGCCCCCATATCCCTGCCTGTGGCCCCATATGCTTGCCTGTGGTGGCCCCCAAATCCCTGCTCGTGAGCTCCCCTATGATAGCTGCCTGTTGCCCCATAATGCCATGCCTGTAGGCCCCCATAATGCTGCCTGTGCCCTTTTATACCATCCTGTGCCCTTTTATAACTGCCATTGGCCCCAATATCCCTGCCTGTGTGACCCCCATATACGGGCGAGTGGTGCCCCCATATCCCTGCCTGTTCCCCCAATCCCTGCTGGTGCCCCCATATCCTTGCCTGTGGCCACCCATATCCCTGCCTGTGCCCCAATATCCCTGTCCTTGTGCGGCCCCCATAAACTTGCCTGTGGCCCCAATAAGATGCCTGTGGCCCCCATATGTATGCTGTTTCCCCTATATACCTGCCTGTGCCCCATATACTGCCTCATTGCCCCATATACTGTCCTCATGCGCCCCCATATAAACTGCCCTCAGTGCCTTATATACCGCCTCTGATGGCCCCCATATACTGCCTCATGCCCACATATACTGTCCTCAATGACCCTATATACCTGCCTGTGGCCCCATATACAGCCGTTGCCCCTATATACCAGCCTTGGCTCCCATATACCTGCCTTGGCCCCTATATACTGCCTCAGTGCCCCCATAATACTGCCTGTGGCCCCATATACTCGCCTGTCTGGGCCCAATAGCACTGCCTCAAGACCCAACATACCTGCCATGTGGCCCCATATACGCCTGGCCCCCTATAAGCCTGCCATGTGTCCCCCTATATACTGCCTCATGCCCCTATATTACCCTGCCATCATTGCACTTATATAATACCTGCTCAGTGCTCCTATTATTCTTGCCTCATGCCCCCATAACTGCCCCCTGTTGCCCCATATACGCCTGTGAGCCCCCAATAAACCAGCCAGTGTTGCACCCATATACTGCTTCCAGTGCCCTATATACCTAACTGTGGGGACTTATAAACTATAATGATAAGGAGATGACTGTAAATGTGAGGATTCTAAGATATTTGTGTCACAAATCCTCAGGGACGATGTATTGGCCGGGGCATGCAATCAGCTTGAAGGGTTGGTGAACCGTGATGGAGGAAGGAAAAGATAGGAAAGTGAAACGACGCTGATTCCAGGAAAAGACGTCTCCGTGAGGTTCACTAAAGAACAGCAAGTGAAACACTTAGAATGGTGTCTGGCAGACCTAAGCATTTAACAGGCTAGTAACGAAACTACCACTATATGGCCGCCCTAATGGCGGTGGTTATAAAGTATCAGAAAACTGCTGTACAATCTGATAGTCACATTGTGGGGGGTCGCCGTTCGGTGTCAGTGTCTGGCAGGATTATTTGAGATGAGCCTTAAGTAGTAATAGTATATTGGTCATTGGGTTTTGTAGGAGTGTTATTTTTAGTCACAATCACTTTACTGGTAAGAAATTTGCTCCATGTAACTGGATTATTTAGTGTGAGCGTTTTTAGGGGTATTGTCATATGAAGTGAGTAATTCTGAAACAGTAAATTTGTCATTGGTGCATTTTACTGTACAGTGACTGCTGAGATGATTGACGGATCTGTGTTGGGATGTGCAGAAAATGTGATTGGACAGGAACATAATGTTTTTCTCTCTAAAAAAACATCTGCAGTTCACAATGAAGGCGGGAAAAACACAAAGGGGCCCGAGCCCCGGAAGTTTTTAGGACCTAGCAACGCCCCTTGGTTGCCACCAGACTTGATTTAATAGAAAAAGGAGTTATTACCGTTCACAATTAGAAAGGGAGATACTATTAGACGAAGTTAGCAATCAGGTTTTAAATCATGTGTGTATAGAGGTTAATTGTTATGCAAATAAAAAAAGATTAAGTTGTAAGTACTTTTATAAAGATATGAGAAACTGTTAGAGTGTAAGTTTCCTTATGCAAAATAGTAAATATAGTCATTAAAAGTCACTCTTTGTTCTCTTGCTAAATTCCCATTCTTTTGGAGACTATTTGTCACTAAATACAGTACAGCAGGCACAGCACATTGACGACATAGGGCGACAGGGTTTACCTGTTGCTTCAGACTCCTCCTCCATAGAACACAGGCACATGTATTACACTGCTTCTGGTGTGCACATGATGTAGACTTACAGGCTCCCCCATGCACAGTGGACTCTCCAGCTCAGACAAACAGTTGACTGTATGACACAAACTGACCAACATAGTGATCCATCAGGCTGTCATGTGCCGACTCGGTCCATCTTCAGAGCTGTCTTAAAGGGCCAGTGCAATTTTTGAAAACTGAATTACAGGTGAAATGCTTTGATTTTCCTAATGAAGTATATTTTGATTTTTTTCTGCACAATAAACGCATCCAAAAATGCATCTGAAAAATTCTCTATGTGAAATCACCCCTAACATTTGGCCGCTAGTTCACACGATGGATTTTGACGAGGTTATGGCCGGCGGAAATTGTTCAGTGACGCGGTTTTCTTCTGCGTGCCAAAACCAACGTCCAAAAGTCGCACCCACTTATGTAACATGGTTTTCCTATGGGAATACACGCGATAATATTCAGACACGCCGCGGTGTGTTTTTTGAGAACTCTCCTCTGTCAATTCTTGACAGGGAGATCCTCGAGCGAGGCGGCCCTGCGCGGTGTATGCGCCCAAATAAGCGTGCGTCACCCGCGGCTATGCTCGCATCTAGGTGGTCCTGTGCTGGTCGGGCCCGCGGTTTTTCCACCCTGCCTACTAATTTGCATGGGGGCAAACCCTCGTCCTAATCCCTTAGACGCCACGGCAAAGATGGCCGCAGTGTCTAAATGAATGAAAAACGGTGCCACACACCGTTCTTCACTCCGACCGGAACCCCCGTAGAGTAACTGCGGGGATCCGATGGCAGAACATGGCAGCGGGAAATCCTTCCGAAGGCCTCCATTGGCAGTCCATGTTTCTCGATATTGCGCCCCACTCCAGCTCCTCCCAGGCAAGGATAGAGGGGAAGAACCGCCATCTGGTACACCCTAATGCTTTATCTATGCAATTGCATGTAGGGCTGTAATAAATGAAATCACAACCCCCCTATAGTGTGAAGAATAATAGAAAATGTTTGGATTTTTTTACGTCACCAAAACAACGGAAACCGTAAATTTTTGGTATTGACTGATTTGTAGCCACCTGTAGAATACAGAGAACACATCACTTTTACTGAAGAATAAACTCAATAAAAAAAAACAAACTCTGCCAAACATGGGTGCAAGATACATTTTTTTTCACATTTTGATCTCACTTAGAATCTTTTTTTGCATGTTTCCCAGTATATTTCTATGTAAAATGAAGAACACCACAGCGTGGAAAGGTGTAGTCCCTATGAATGTGGAAAAAATAAAAACATTATGGCTTTTTGGAAGGCGAGAGGAGAAAAATGAAAGTTATATATTTTTTCTTTGGAGGGATTAAAGGGTTAAAATGGCGTCCAAAATCTGATGGCATTTTAACATTGCTGGACCGCTGTATTTTTTGCCATGCATATTACGGCTAAAAGCCTCAGATGGTTTTCAGATTTTGCCTTGCTGCGGATTTAATAAATATCCACGGGCTAGTTGTATATTACCACGCTTAAGATTTTTCATTGAGGTCTACATAGCACAGTGCACTGTCGGATTTTCAGCGTATTCTAAATACTGAATCTGCTGAAAATCCGACGAGAATACCATGCTGTGTAGACATAGTTCTCTTTAAGGGGCTGTTCACAGTGTGGAATTTTCTGTGTGTTCTGTTCAGCAGATTTTGACATGGATTAGAGTCAGTCAGTGGGGTTCATCGGCATTCTCTCTGCCTTCCTGGTCTCTGCAAAAACCATGTAAAATAAATGACATCACTTGTTCCACGCAGAATCCAACAGAATAAGCCATATATCACCTATTTTCTTCCACGTCGTTGACTGCAAAATCCGCCATGAAGAAGCCTATTAAAAATAATAGGATGCCGAATTCATATGGAAAATTCTGTACAAAAATCCATGTTCATTTTCTTCATGTGAACAGGCCCTAACAGGGGTGTACATATATAGGGTGCAGAGGTAGCAATCATTACCGGACCCTGGAGACTGGGGGGCCCTAAGGCTCTTCTGCCACGTAAGAAGATACCAATATTATAAATGATAAATGGCACATGGTAGTGGGGACCCTCTTATAGATTTTGCAGTGGAACCCTAGGAGCTTTAAGTTGCGCCTCTGGGTCCTAAGATGTTTTTGCATAAAATATAAATATTCAAAGACAGAACACCAAGGGCGACAAGTATGAACGAGCTCATTCGCTATAGTTTAAAAACCTCCCTACGCCATAATCAGGGGCATTACAGAGCACCCGCAGCAACTTTGTAATGCCCGATTTCATGGTGGGCAGTGCGGGAGGTGGGGCTCACTAGAACTGATACAAAGCTCCATATATATAAGCTTCATATCGGCATTCTGAGTCGCATTAAGCTGGTGGAAAGGTAGAGCACTTTCAAAGTGTGTTTACCTACTGAGCCAGAAAAAATGTCCGATCCAAAAAGCGCTGAATTGCCTCCTGATTATATGTGACCTGCGTTGTAGAGCGGGTTCATAAAACATGAGCGCATTCTAGGGCTATTATATTGCGCATCAAATATATGGCCAATATACCATGTGCGAACAACATACATGCTCGCCCTAAGACCTAATACTACACACATAAGATTCACAACTGGAATTTTCGCTGATTACGCGAATTTAAAAATCCGCCGAAAATCCGACCTTAACCCAGTTCTGTGTAAGCACAGGAATAAAAAAATATTTTTCCAATTAGATTTGTAAATACCACTTTGAATTCCTTCGGATGTTTAAAACATTCAGTATCATACCGCCGAATTTCCCGTCCAATTCCCTAACCATCAAATGTATGGGGCCCATAACAAATCTAAAAACTGACAGTTGTTTTTAGTGTAAATCTGCCCCAAAAACCGCGGGTCAGCAATGTCAAATTGCAGTTGGATTTTGGACAGCATTTTAACATTACTGTGCAGACACAGCCTAATAGAGGTAAAGTACATTTACAACGGGTCAGATCTATTTTAGAACAGTCACGTAGATGTATTATATGGCTCATATATTTCACAGAATGTGGCACAGATGTTTCACAGAGAACTAACCCATTCCAATGACAGGACGGAGAATTCTCTGCTGTTTCTTCCTGATTCACAGACAGTAAAAATTGATTGGGGAAAGTAGATAGAATCTAATACCTATAGAATGAGTTCGCTGGTTGCTAGGCAACAGGATGTATTCTTGGGTGTTTGGGGATTTTACAAAGTCCTGCTCAATGTTACATTAAAAAGGAACGAAGTTTAAATGGCCAATTCTGATGACACATATTGATGGGATATTAATAGGGTATGCAGGCTTGGACTGGCCCACTGGAGAACAGGGTAAACCCCCGGTGGGCCCTGAGCATGGCAGGCCTAGAGTTATTTTTCAACTGCATTTACATCCTCAGAAGAGGCAAAAAAAGAAGAGAAAGAAAGGCACAAAGCAAGAGGCAGAGTATAGGAGGCCTATACAGTCATTTGCAGTAGCTGTAGGGTGGGCCCCCAAAACAACTCAACCAATGGGCCACTAAAATCAACAGCACCTGTGGACCCTAAGCATCCCAGTCCAACACTGAAGGTATGTCATCCATGTCTGACCAGTGAGGGCTCAACTGTTCGGTCAAGAGCTGCAACAGAACCCCTCGGACTTAAGGGTTGTCAAAGGGTTCAAAAAAATAAAAAATCACTGTGAGAGGGCCACTGTGACAAGAACAAGCCAAAGGGGCTGTCCACCCTGTTTCTAAGGAACCGTCCCAATAGATGACACATTGATGACATATCCTTGCAGAATGCTACTAACATCCAAATATCTATTTAACGGTATCCACTGTTGGGCGGCATGTTACCCCTCTGATTTATCTTTTCTTAGTACACGCAGGTTTGAACGCCCATAAGTTTTTTTCGGTCTTGTTAGGCTGTGTCAACTCGCATTTTCACCGGTTACAAGCGCTTTTTAGATCCGTCTCTTTGAGCGACAGGACGGACCCAGAGACGGATCTAAACAATTAGCA
Organism: Phyllomedusa bahiana; assembly: GCA_025379985.1. NCBI lineage: Eukaryota > Metazoa > Chordata > Amphibia > Anura > Hylidae > Phyllomedusa > Phyllomedusa bahiana. The sequence goes on from JAODAL010006691.1 coordinate 124,542, forward strand.
GTGAGATTATCACTGCGGTCTATGAGGAACACGCAGCGGCGTTCACATGAGGGATCGCCGGTGCGTGTTTCCCTCCTGCCTGTCGGCTCCGTCTTAGAAAGAATTGACAGGCAATTCTTTCAAAGTCGGACCCGAGCTGCGCTATGGAAACACGCAGCAGCGATCTCTCATGTGAACGCCGCTGCGTCTTCCTCATAGACCGCAGTGATAAACTCACTGCTAATTGTTTAGATCCGTCTCTGGGTCCGTCCTGTCGCTCAAAGAGACGGATCTAAAAAGCGCTTGTAACACGAGTGAAAACGCCGTGTGAACAAGCCCTTATTCTACAAATGTTTTCACTTTTTTTCCGTGATACGTTAGGCTTTGTTTTTATGTCATCTTTATATTGAGAATTTTTATTTTTTTATAACATTTTTTATCTATTTCTTTTTTTAACAGTAAAAGTAGCACTGAAAGGCCGTGTTCACACGGCTTATTCACGGCGGATTTGTGCGCCGTATTGAGCGCACAAATCCGCCGTGAATACGGGGCGGGACGGGGGCGGGGCCGGAGCGCGGCGGGGGCGCCGCTCCCGGCCCCATAGACAATGCATTGTTTACGGCGCGTCCGCGCCGTAAATAATGTGCATGTCATTGTCCCCCCCCGGCGGATTTGCCCAGCGGGGAGGAGCGACGGATTCCACTGTTCTCTATGAGAGCAGTGGATTACCGTAATGACTCCGACGGATTGGCGGCGTATTGAAGCGCAAATCCGGCGCGGAATACGGCGCCAATCCGTCGGCAAATAAGCCGTGTGAACGAGGCCAAATAAGATTTGTGTTACTTTTCCATCACGGAAATTTATATATAGGTGATATAAAGTTTACAGTTGGCGAGGGCAGGGCTAAAAGTTGTGGTTTGAGGTGTCTTTTTTTTTTTATTAATATTTTTTTTTTTTTTGTGTGTTTTTTTTTAATTTTATGTTATGGCCACCACAAGGTCAGAAAAAGATCTTTTGGGGGCATTTTTATATAACATTTTTCCTTTTTTGATTTTCTCTGTAAGTGGGGCTGATATATTAGCCTCAGTTATAGAGGAAATACAGGGGAATTATTCCCCCTGAAGTCACTGCAGAGCCAATCTGGTTTCTGCATAAGTGTAAAGTGTCATACCTTAAAGGGGTTGTCTCACTACATCGATTCCTCTTACCTCAGTCCTGCTTTCTCAGTTTCATTTTTGAATTCAGGGGCTTTTACTGGCTTCTACTGGCCTGTAGTGACGAGCTCATGACTACACCAGGTCTGTAGCTATAGCAACCAGAAATGGCAGCCTATCAGGAGAGATCAAACAGGTCTGTTGCTATAGCGACCTGAGGGGCTGATGCAGCCCATACAAGAGGGGATATCTAGGAATAGGTAGGACACTGTTAATGGACACATATTGCAAAGTGACTTGTTTTTGCAAGATCTTTAACATAAAAAGTAATCCTTGCAATGAGACAACCCCTATAAGGGGTTGTCTCACTTCATGGATTCATCCTACCTCGGTCCTGTTTTCTCGGTATAATTTTTTGAATTCAGGGGCGTGTTTACTGGCTACTACTGGGCTGCGGTGACGAGCTGCTGAGGACATCTGGTCTGTAGCTATAGCGACCAGCATTGGCAGCCTATCAGGAGAGATCAAACAGGTCTGTAGCTATAGCAACCAGTGCTGGCAGCCTATCAGGAGAGATCAAACAGGTCTGTAGCTATAGCGACCTGAGGAGCTGATGCAGCCCATACAAGAGGGGATATCTAGGAATAGGTAGGACACTGTTAATGGACACATATTGCAAAGTGACTTGTTTTTGCAAGATCATTAACATAAAAAGCAATCCTTGTAGTGAGACAACCCCTTTAAAGGGGTTATCCAGTAAAAAAAAAAAATATGTTCCATAGGGGCCAGGGCAAACCTGAATACTTAGCTATCTGTCCCCCACCGCTGTCACTCCCGGTTATCGGCTCCTTTTGACTCCTGGGCAGGACCGGGACGAAGGGTAGGCGCAACCAACTAGGGCATCACTTCACCCCAGGCAGAAAGGGGGTGCAAGGAGGCAAGGATGGGGCCGAATGTTCCATTGAGGGGTACTATGTGCCTTATTTGCCTAGGGCACCAGAATACCTTGTCCTGCTTCGGGGTTCTCCAACAGGTTGGAGGGGCTCGCGCTCTATTGGAAGTCAATGGAGCCCGAGCCTCACTTCTGTGTTGGGATGTGAACACAGGAGTCAAGAGGAGCTTTGGAGTGACGGCAGCGGAGCCCAGCTAGGTAAGTATTAGTTTTTTTTTCCTGTTTGAACCGCCTTGGCCCCAATGGAACATCATTTTTTTGGACTGGACAACCCCTTTAAAACCATTTTGGGACTTGTAATCCCAGCTTGTGTCTAATTGCCTGCACTTCGTCATACTTGGCTGTTTGGCAGCGGACCTTCTCAGGAAGCTCTCAGCGTTCTGCCACTTGTAATCATCAGTCTTCCGGATTCCTGCGCCATACTGTGGTCACTTTGAAATGTTTATACAGATGTGGGACCCTCCCTGCCCCGCTGAGCTATTGACACAGGCTTAAGATATGCGTCCAGGGCCGCTAGACGCTCTGTCACTTAGCAACTGGAGATGTAAAGGAAATTCCAAGAAGTGATTTACTTAATTTAGCGTAAAGTCAAATATTTCTACCGTCTCAGGTGGTGGCCATTTTTTTTAAGTTACCGATCTCTTTTATGCTTAAAAGTACATTTTTGGCCGCCATCTGGTAATAACAGTAATGATCCGTACAGAGCGTCAACATGACAACCTGGAAGGTTGACTTTATAGAAAATAGGGTCCTGAACAACAAGCACAGTCGCCCCTACTTGTCTTAAAGGGGTTGTCTCACTACAAGGATTGCTGCTTTTTATGTTAAAGATCTTGCAAAAACAAGTCACTTTACAATATGTGTCCATTAACAGTGTCCTACCTATTCCTAGATATCCCCTCTTGTATGGGCTGCATCAAGCTCCTCAGGTCACTATAGCTACAGACCTGTTTTTCATCTCCTGATAAGCTGCCAGCACTGGTGCTATGCTACAGACTAAACCCATGGCCCCAACTGTTTTGCTGCTTTTCTCTCCTGATAGGCTGCCCAAGTACACCTGTTCTCTATAGGCTGACCAGACATTGGATTCAGATCTCTCTATGATAGCTGCCAGAACTGGTTGCTAGTACAGACTTAAACCCCAGGGACATGTTGATCTACATCCTTTTGATAGGCTGCTAGCACTAGTTGCTATAGCTGCAGACCTGGCTTCTACTGCAGCCTAGTAGAAGCCAGTAAACACCCCTGAATTCAAAGTGAAACCAAGAAAACAGGTGAGATGAAGCAATGTAGTGAGACAACCCCTTTAAATCTCTAAGGCTACGGCAAGGACAAAATACTGGTCGGATTCGGTTTAGTATTTTACACTTGGTTTTCTTTTTTTGCCACAGTTGTCAGATTTCAGGCGCTCCATTCACTTGAACAGTACTATAGTCCACTGTTTTCAAGTGCTATTCGGCGCATTATAGAACATGTTCTACATTTTTTTTTCAAAACCGTCGATTTTAAAATCCAACAATTAAAAATCTGAGCTGTGCAGACTACAGCTTGGATTTTCTATTCAGGTTTATGGGGATGGTTTTCAGTTGGGACGAAAAAAAAATTAAAGGGGTTGTCTCACTACAAGGATTGCTGCTTTTTATGTTAAAGATCTTGCAAAAACAAGTCACTTTGCAATATGTGTCCATTAACAGTGTCCTACCTATTCCTAGATATCCCCTCTTGTATGGGCTGCATCAGCTCAGCAGGTCGCTATAGGCTGCCAGCACTGGTTGCTATAGCTACAAACCGTTCAATCACTTCTAATAGGCTGCCAGCTCTGGTTGCTATAGCTACAGACCTGTTCCATCTCTCATGATAGGCTGCCAGCACTGGTTGCTATAGCTACAGACCTGGCTTCTACTGCAGCCTAGTGGAAGCCAGTAAACGCCCCTGAATTCCAAATGAAAACAAGAAAACAGGACTAAAGTAAGATGAAGCAATGTAGGGAGACAACCCCTTTAAGTGCCATATTGTAATGACCAGCTGTCAGGAAGGGGTTAATGTTATACAGTGGTCCCTCAGCATACAATATTAATTGGTTCCAAGATGACCATTGCATGTTGAGACCATAACTATATGGATAACTGTCCCCAACATAATGCAAAATAAAGATTTAAGAAAAATTTAAGCAGATAACTAATAGAGATAAGACAAGTCCTTCCATATAACATCAGAAAGAGCTGATGGAAGCTTTATATACAATGTGCCAGAAAAAAGAAAATGGGGGTCTCACCTGGTGCCCAAAAGAACTGCACATCCTGGCACATGTAAGAGCAGTACAGGACATGTAGTAACTTTCCTGTAGCGATATGCTACTAGACCGCCATTCACTGCATGCACCTCGCTAATACATGTAAGAACAGTACAGGACATGTAGTACCGCACTGTACTGTAGAGAGGCGCTATAGACTGCCAATCACTGCATGCACCTCACTAATACATGTAAGAGCAGTACAGGACATGTAGTACCGCACTGTACTGTAGAGAGGTGCTATAGACCGCCAATCACTGCATGCACCTCACTAATACATGTAAGAGCAGTACAGGACATGTAGTACCGCACCGTACTATAGAGGCGCTATAGACCGCCAATCACTGCATGCACCTCACTAATACATGTAAGAGCAGTACAGGACATGTAGTACCACACTGTACTGTAGAGAGGAGCTATAGACAGCCAATCACTGCATGCACCTCACTAATCCATGTAAGAGCAGTACAGGACATGTAGTGCCGCACTGTACTGTAGGGAGGCGCTATAGACCTCCAATCACTGCATGCACCTCACTAATACATGTAAGAGCAATACATAGCATGTAGTACCACACTGTGCTGTAGAGAGGCGCTATAGACCGCCAATCACTGCATGCACCTCACTAATACATGTAAGAGCAGTACAGGACATGTAGTGCCGCACTGTACTGTAGGGAGGCGCTATAGACCTCCAATCACTGCATGCACCTCACTAATACATGTAAGAGCAGTACAGAATATATAGCACCGCACTGTACTGTAGAGAGGCGCTATAGACCACCAAACACTGCATGCACCTCCCTAATACATGTAAGAACAGTACAGGACATGTAGTACCACACTGTACTGTAGAGAGGTGCAATACACTGCCAATCACTGTCTGCACCTCACTAATACATGTAAGAGCAATACATAGCATGTAGTACCACACTGTGCTGTAGAGAGGCGCTACAGACCACCAATCACTGAATGCACCTCACTAATACATGTAAGAGCAGTACAGGACATGTAGTACCGCACGTTACTGTAGAGAGAGCTATAGACGCCAATCCACTGCATGCACTGCACTAATAAATGTAAGAGCATACAGGACATGTAGTACCGGCACTGTACTGTAGAGAGGCGCTAGATCGCCAATCACTGCATGCACCTCACTCATAATGTAAGAGCATGCAGGACAGGGAAGTACCGAACGGGTACTGTAGAGAGGCTTTTGACCGCCCAATCAGTGTATGCACCTCACTAATACATGTAAGAGCAGTGCAGGACAAGAAGTACCACACTGTTCTGTAGAGAGGAGCTATAGACCAATCACTGCATGCACCTCACTCATATATGTAAGAGCAGTACAGGACATGTAGTACCACACTTTTCTGTAAGAGGGCAATAGACCAAATCACTGAAATGCACTACACTATACAGGGTAAGGCAGTACAGGACATGTAGTACCACACTGTTCTGTAGAGAGGAGCTATAGACCACCAATCAGTGTATGCACCTCACTCTTTATATGTAAGAGCAGTGCAGGATATGAAGTACCGCACTGTACTGTAGAGAGGCTTCTAGACCGCCAATCAGTGTATGCATTGCACTAATACAGATGTGTTACAATAATGTTACAGCATATTCATAATAACTGGCTGGATCACTGTCATTAACATTGTATTTTGAGCGCATACACAACATGCAATGTCCCAGGAGACCATTGTATGTTGAAAATATTGTATCCTGAAGTCATTATAACTTGAGGGACAACTGTATCCTATGACTTCTTTGCTGCTCGCATCATAGTGGTCTGGTGCTCCATGGTGGTCTTAGGTGGTCATGGGGAGCCCTGTAGCTGGAGGTGGTTGGTGAACCTGTGGTCGTGTGACAATCTTTTTGGCAAGTTCCTAGAATCGCATTTGCTCATAGGGTGTCTGGAAGAAGCGCTGTGTGATTCCCACAGAGGGTAAAGTGAGAGGGTTGGAGGGTGCCCACCGAAATAGGAAGGGAAGATCTCTCCATAGGGAGAGCGCCATATCGGCGTGTGGAGATTCAAAATTGCCTTTTGCACTCCACGAAGCATCTGCATATCACAAGGCATTATGGGAAAGGAGCTGAGAAGCTCAAGTGCCCTCTATTGGATGTAACAAATCCTCAATTTGCTTTGGACCCACTGAGTCATTTGAAAGCAAAAGGGATATTTAGCCAAGCCAGCATCCCCTCATCTGTAGACAAGCCCTTTCCCGGGGTGTTTGCCCCTCATTCTACAGAGAAGAGCGATGCTGGCTTGGTGAGTGGGAAGCCCAAAGAGTTGCTCGAAAAGGGGAAAATCCTCCCTAGGGGA